>JABUQX010018250.1:0-15000 GCA_015478945.1 Trachelipus rathkii
TTATCACTCTACCTATTGACGAAGACATGAAAAAAGAGCATTAACGTTACATTTGTTTACAATGAACGCTAAGGTAAAGTTAATTTAGTTAAGATAAGGCTAAGTCAGGTTAGATTAGTTCTAATGTTAGTCCCACTAACAAAACTTATACCTAACCTAAACGTCACTTACGATGTAACATTATGCTTCCTTACATCTTTAGGTAAATCAACAAGCTTCTAAGAGGTTTAAGTAAATCACATTACTCTGAATTTAGCAACATATCTATTTAACAGAAAGTATCCCCGACATGATCGATTTATTACATTCATTGAAATAGTTAATGAATTTCAATCTAAATAAAGTATATATATATATTATTAATATATATTATATATATATATAATATATATATATATATATATACTTATATATATATATATATATATATATATATATATTAAATATTTAGATATATATATAATATATATATATATATATATATATAATAATATATACTATATATATATATATTATATATATATGATATATATATAATTATTATATATATATTATATATATATATATTCATATATATATATTTTATATATATATATATATATATTATATTATATATATATATTATATATTATAATATATATATGGGAATATCAGAGGGGCACTTCCGCTTTTTAGTCCGCTAGTCCGCTCCGAGCGGAATACCAGAATAAGTGCGGACTAGCGAGGTGCGGAGTAGTCGGATGGAATTAGAGTGAGAACTTGCCACGTGCGGATCAAGAAGAAGTTGTGTTCTGTAGGAGTCAGTGACAGAGCTAGACTGTTTATAGTTGATAGATATGAGAAGTAGTATTTGTGATATCTAGAGATAATTATTGTTTATATAGAGGAAGAATAATTAACTATTATTATTTTCATAGTTTAGATGAGAGTTCATTATATGGATAGCAAGAGCTCGGTTAGTAGTGATTTTATGAAGATTACTTATCCAGAAATCAGATCTCAATTCCTGTAAAGAGGTAAATAGAGATAGTATTATAAATAAGTATTTAATAATTGAGAGAGTATATAGAGTAGGATCTCGAGAGGTGGCTAATTAACGCGAAGGAGAAATTAGTCGCATCTGAGTCATAGTAAGGCTTTATATGTAATATATTAATGCTATAATAGTAAACATGGCATATCTAATCGAGTTCGCATGTGTAAACGCATATAATACTGGGTATATATTATATATATATATAATATATTATATATATAAAGAGAAGTTGGATAATATAGAATTGATATATATTAAGGTTTATGTGCTGAGATTCTTGAATGAAGAAGAATGCAATAATATGTGAGTATTTGTTTTTTGTTTGGGTAGTAATAAAATATACTTATAGATAATTTTATAAAGATGAATGGGTTGTAGTAGATGTATGCTAATGATAGTATATGGTAGTATTTATATATATTTATAAGGGAATTAAATATTATAAGGAAATAGTATAGATAATGTGCAATAGGGGTAATTAGTATGATATTATATGATATTATAATTTATTCTAGTTATTAGTGTATATTAGTATAGTAACATAGTATTGATTATTATTTGGAGGAGTGTAGGACTGATATGTAGAGATGCCGTAACTAGAGGGCGCGGTTGCGGAGGATTCAAAGGTAAATAATATCATTTTCTCGCATTTATATGAAGAGAAATTAGATTAGGATCATGGAAACCTGAGTGGTGGATATAATATTGAACCGTCATAGTGTCATTTAAAGAGATAGGAAAATGTCGATGTGATTTAAGGTGCATAGTTTGCAAAAACTTGCTGAAGTTAGGGTTTCCGATGAAACAGTATGAGATACGTTATTCCCGCAAATTATGTTTATTTTTGTGGTATGGTAGATGAGAGTAATGTGATTTTGTCAGAATGAAGTGGGCAGTGTGTAGTAAGCTGGGGAGAACATACAGGGGACCCAAATAACCGGACTAGAATATCGGAAACTTGATCCAACCTAGTAATATTTTGGATCGCTTTACTCCTTGAACGTCGAATCCTAACGCTAGAATATTGTTTGATCGCTTTTATGCTGGAACGGTGATCTCTAACCTAGAATATTTTGGATCGACTTTACCTGGGAATGTTGAAGTGTGTAGTTCTCACACGTAGGATTGGAGGCGTATCTAGAGGGTGTACTGCCTCTCACCTTATACACATGGGATTGGGGGGTGCTCTTTGTATGTAGTAACTCCTCACCGTAAAGTTGGGAAGTAGGTTGTTTTGTACTTGTGAGAGTGTGACTCCACCCACATTTCACTGATTGGTGGGGTAACTTGTATGAGTGTCTCTGTTCACTCACACTACACCTTCACATGGAATTGAGGGGAAGGGTAACATGAGTGTACTCCCGATCACCATTCCAGCGGGAATAAGGCAGTCCATTTCGGTTGTTTATTTTCCCCAGACATAAGAGCCGTATATCATTTGTTAATGTAATAAAGAGTGACCGCAATTGAGTAAGGTCTATTAGTGACCGGTGAATGTTTGAAATTATTATTAAGATTCTCTCACAGTGTTTGTTTAAGAATATATAATGCTGAGTCCGGAGTTGTACTGTTCAGACAGTCTGCCCTGGTTATTTAGTGACTTTATTGATAGTCATGGATATTATCATGGATTTTACTGACTGATTCATGTTACCAATATTTTGAAGGAGTTATTATTGAATATTTGATTTATTTAATTTATTAATATTTTGGGGTTTTGATGCCATTACTTGTTTTACTTTGAATCTATATATTAATATTTCGAGGGGATTTATTGGCTAGCGCGATAGGAATTTTGGTTGGGTATAAGGGAATTGATTTCTACTTTGCTATTCTGTATGTTGCTTTAATATAGCTGCTAAAAACGTGTTGTTTATTCTGGAACCGCACTTATTTGGAGACTGTAGAATAATGTGAGAGACTCTTAGCCGCGTGTACGTGAGTCAGAACTGTGTAATTATTGTTGTCGCGGTTACAATATATATATATTATATATATACTATATATAATATTATTTACTATATATATATATATATTATATATATATTATATATATACTAGTTATTATAATAAAGATTAATAATTAGTAGAATCATATAACTATTAATATATGGTAGTATATTAATATATAAAAATATAGTACGAGCCTGAATAAGTAATTTGCAATCGACTCCTGCCTGAGGCGTCTAGGCTTTCTATAAGGATTCTACTAAATCTTGAAACGAAAATAAGACTATCCACCTTATGGGTGGGAACGAGGGTGGTTCAAAAAGAATTGGCAGCAGGGAGGGCAGAATGACTTAGGTGAGGACCTTAAATTAGCAAAGGACTGCTGGAAGCGAACTAACACCAGCACTCCTCTCACAAAGGACATCTTTCCCTTTCAGCATAGGCAGAATTTGTTGAACTTGTTCATAAAATATAATACACCTATCCCTTCCTAGTTCTGCTGCTGTAGAGCGAATATTTAGTACTGGTGGGGATATTTTGAGGACAAAGAGGTCAGCCTTAACTGCTTTTAATTTTGAGCACCTAATCTTTTTGAAGGTAATATGGATCTCTTGTTCTTTGACGAAGACATTGAGGAGGTGGATAATCCTCAGATTTGGTAATTATACGTTCAATGTTTTATGTAACATTTATAAATAAGTCCTTTTGTAACAATATCTTTGATTAGTATTTTAATATTAAAACCTTTTTGTGAAGTCGCACATTTATTAGTGGAAGACTTGCGGACGTGCGGACGTGCGGACTTGCGATAGCGGAGGTTTGATGGTCTGAATAGGTGCGGAGAGGAGCGCTAGCGGACTAAGCGTTTTCCTCGAGGTGGTGTGTGTCGCACGCGGACTACCACTAAATGAGAGCGGCGGTGACCCACTTATGATATTTATATAGGTTTATGAATATAGTAATAATTATAAGTATATATAAGATTTTGTTGAAAGAGATGTGGCGAGGGAAAATAATACTTGTCGAAGAGAGTGTGTCAGAAAAGGAAAGTTATCAAGAATGTTTAAAGACTGATCGGTCGGGTCCCGAATCACCATGGAACATACAAAACAGCGATATATATATTATTATATTATATATATTTATATATATATTTATATTATTTATATATATTATATATATATATTTTAATTATATCATTATATATATATATATATATATAATATTTTATTTACTTATTTTATTTACTTCGAACACATTTTTTAACACAACTTTTTTAAGTTTCGATTTATGATTCTATACCACTGATATTGATCTTGAAATATTAATTAAATGATAGTATTAAAGAAACGCTAACACACTGTTTTGGTCGCCTATTAATTCCAACACGCAGTGAAGATGCATTATAACTGAAAAAAAATTCAAAATTCTACGCAAACCGTCAATGAGTCAGTCGACTCAAGCGACTCAACTACCTAGGGACTTCACGACTTCCCAGCGATTTGAGTGACTCGAGTTACTCGATAAAAAAATGAGTCTTAGACAAAGTAAATCCTTGCCAAAAAAACAATTACCGGAAAAAATTGAGATATTTCGTCAGAATCTGTTGAACTCAACTAATACCTCTATTTCTATAATATTTTCAAACATTGCAGTTGCATCCATAGTTGTACCTTGATGACTTCATACAATTTCAATTTATTCTTCCCTCAATTTTTGTGTTATTCTGAAATACAATCCTATTCGTACTTTATCCCAATTGATATACTAAATATTTCTTCTCCAAATCTTAACTGACAACTTTACATCCGATTCCATGGCAGACGTTACCTTTAAGCTACGTTATATCGTATCACCTTAAAATTTTTACTTGATGAACTAATCTTAGAATCTTCTTTCCCAACTATTAAGCCAACTAAACTTTGCTTATTTATTTCCAGAAAATCCTCCCATGAATACATATAATCAACACAGCATATACATAATACAATTTTTCGTTTTTACTTACTGTTTGCACGTGACTTTAATTACAACTTGGATTATATTCTGGAATTAAAATTTCTGCGTCTTCGCAAGAACCATTTTGCATTTTGTCGCTTCGTCACAATGTACCAAATCGAAAAACTATTTCCATGGATTTATCATCAAATAAGGCTCTATACTACAGCCAATTTCCTAACTTAAAAACGTGTTTTAGTTATTTGGTCATTGAATTAATGCAAAACCACAATTTATATATATATATATATTATATTATATATATATATATATATATATATATATATATTTATATATAAAATTATATTATTATATATATTAATATATATATAGTATAATTATGATATATATATATATATATATAATATATTATATATATGTTAAAATTAAATATTTCGTCTGATCTTCGATATTCAAAATATTGATATATTTCAGGTAATACTGTAGACAGCGACCCAAAGATTTTGAGACCAAAAATTTTCTAAGTTCAAAAAAATTTATTAAAGTTCAAGAAAAGGTTAAGTTAAGTTAAGTTTTTTTAAGAAATTCTTTAGTGGCAAGCTTCTCGAATTATGCCAGAAGCTTGCCACTAAACATTTTTCTAAAAAAAAACCTAACTTAACTTTTCTTAACTTAGAATTTTTTTTGAACTTAAAAAATTCCGGTCTCAAAACGTGTGGGTCGCTGTCTACAGTATTACGTATATAGTATATATATATTATATAATATATAGTATATAATATATATATATATATATATATATAATATTAATATTAAATATATATATATATATATATATTATATACATATTATATGGTAAATGCTGTAGACAGGAGACCCACACTTTTTGGAGACCAGAAATTTTCTAAGGTTCAAAAAAAACATTTCTAAGTTCAGAAAAAATTAAGTTAAGTAAGTTTTTTAAGAAATTCTTTAGTGGCAAGCTTCTGGAATTATGCAGACAGCCTTGCAAAAGAATTTTCCTAAAAAACTTAACTTAACTTAATTTTCTGAACTTAGAAATTTTTTTGAACTTAGAAAATTTTCGGTCTAAAAATGTGTGGGTCGCTGTCTACAGCTTTAGCCTATATAATATATATAAATATATATATATAATATATATATATATATATATATATATAATATACTATTATAATATAATATATATTATATATAACTATATTATTACTATATATAATATATATAATATATAGTATATATATATATTATATATATATATATATATATATAATTTTTTTGCTTGTGGTTCGGTTGAATCGTGATTCGCATTGGGTAACTAACGAATCACATTTTTATAATAGTTGAGTCAACAGATTCAAATAAAAGGGATATATTTTTTTTAAAATCAATGCTTTGAAGATTATTCAGAAAGCAACGTTTTTAAATGTGGTTAGTAAATAATTGCGGAATTTACGATTTTTTATAAGCAATATTATTAGTTGTTTTCATGTCTTTTCTTTTACATTCGAAAAATCTGTAAAGTTATGATTAGTTTGGTTAAGTAGACATAGATTTACTATGTATAACTAACAAAACTTTTCATAACCTAAACTAGATAGGTCCTAAAACTAATTTAAATTTTTTTTTTTGAATGATTGATTAAATTTATGTATGAGAGGGGTTTGGCACCACTGTTTTATTACTTTTATATGGGGAGTAAATATGTATGAAAATACCGGGCAAGGGAAATTATGCAAGTCGTATTTTTCAAGATGTATGCCGAGCCTAATATTAGGGGGATGGTGTCTCAGAAATTTGGGGAAGGACCAGGACTCATTTTTTGATAGAGTGACTAGAGTCGCCATAAAGTCGCTCAATGGTCACTAGTTGAGTCAATTATTTTTACTTTTCTTTGTTTTATTAAATTAAGAAATACTGTTTTTATAGTTTCAAAAACTTTCACCAGCACGCACGGGTCGGGGGGAACAGGGGGTGGAGCTCCCAGTTGCTACCCTTGTGTTACATTATTTAATTTTTATTTAAAAAATGTATTTTTTCATTCACCATTTTATACAAAAGCGACTATCACGGCACTCGAGTCTCTTATAAAATGAGTTCCTGATCTATCGCTCCAATTATCTAAGACATCATCCCCCATATGAAACCGCAGACATCTTGAAATTATGAACTTAGCAAAAGAATTGAATGAAAAAATAATTTTTAATCTATTAACGTAAATGAATGGACCTAGGATATATCATAACCCCTACATTCCCCAACAGACCTGCTGGTGAAATAATTATTTATATAAATCGAATTTTCTTAAGTTAAAATCCAACAAAAAATAAGACATCAATAGGTTTTTTTTAAAGTTAACCTAAATTTGAAAGATATAAGGAAAACGGTTATTTTTTATGGGTATCATTTATAAATTAAGGTTTAAAACTTACGATGCTATAATATTTTTTTGGAAATATTTATTAAATAATATTATTAAAAATTTCCCTGCATACAAATGTTCGCTGATTCAAAAATGATGTTCAGTTTTGTTTGTGTAGTTATAAAAAGTTTTTTTAGATACAGGTGTCAGTTATTTGGGACACTTTCCTACCTAAAGATGAAAAGAGCATAACGTTACATTGTTTAAATGACGCTAGGTAAAGTTAATTTAGGTTAAGTTAAGCTAAGTCAGGTTAGATTAGGTTACTATGTTAGTCCTAACATAACCAAACGTATCCTAACCTAACGTCACTTAACGATGTAACATTATGCTTCTTTACATCTTTAGGTAAAATCACAGCTTCCTAAGAGGTTAAGTAAATCACATTTACTCTGATATTTAGCAACATATCTATTTAACAGAAAGTATCCCCGACATGATCGATTTATTACATTCATTGAAATAGTTAATGAATTTCAATCTTAATAGGAAGTGTTATAGATATATATATAGATTATATATATATATAATATAATATATTAGTAGATATATATATATATATATATATATATATATTCTATATTAATATTATATTTATATTTATATTATTATATATATATATAATATATATATATAATATATATGTGTTTCAAATGTTTAAGTATATATATATATATATATACTTAAACATTTGAAACACAGAAAATTATTTTACACTTTTTTATTAAATAACACTGAATATTACAACTCTCACATTTCTTCTCTTCTAATATTAATTAAATGATAGTATTAAAGAAACGCTAACACACTGTTTTGGTCGCTTATTAATTCCAACACGCAGTGAAGATGCATTATAACTGAAAAAAATTCAAAATTCTAAACAAACCGTCAATGAGTCAGTCGACTCAAGCGACTCAACTACCTAGGGACTTCACGACTTCCCAGCGATTTGAGTGACTCGAGTTACTCGATAAAAAAATGAGTCTTAGACAAAGTAAATCCTTGCCAAAAAAACAATTACCGGAAAAAATTGAGATATTTCGTCAGAATCTGTTGAACTCAACTAATACCTCTATTTCTATAATATTTTCTAACATTGCAGTTGCATCCATAGTTGTACCTTGATGACTTCATACAATTTCAATTTATTCTTCCCTCAATTTTTGTGTTATTCTGAAATACAATCCTATTCGTACTTTATCCCAATTGATAGACTAAAAATTTCTTCTCCAAATCTTAACTGACAACTTTACATCCGATTCCATGGCAGACGTTACCTTTAAGCTACGTTATATCGTATCACCTTGAAATTTTTACTTGATGAACTAATCTTAGAATCTTCATTCCCAACTATTTGGCCAACTAAACTTTGCTTATTTATTTCCAGAAAATCATCCCATGAATAACATATAATCAACACAGCATATACCTAATACAATTTTTCGTTTTTACTTACTGTTTGCACGTGACTTTAATTACAACTTGGATTATATTCTGGAATTAAAATTTTCTGCGTCTTCGCAAGAAGCATTTTTGCATAATTATTAGTTTGCGCTTCGTCACAATGTACGCAATCGAAAAACTATTTCATGGATTTATCAATCAATAAGGCCTATAACTACAGCCAATTCTACTTAAAAGTTTTTTAAGTTGTGCATGAATTATGAAAACACCATTTATGATATATATATATATATATGTATTTATTATATATATATATATATAATATATATATGTATTATTTAGTATAATATATAATAATATATATATATATATAATAAAAAGTATATATATTATATATATATATTATATATCTATATTATATATATAATATATATATATATATATACTATATATATATATATATATTATATATAAATATATATGATATTTATTATTAATAATATATATATATCATAATATATAAATATATATGTTAAAATTAATCTTTCGTCTGACCTTTAATATTCAAAATATTGATATATTTCAGGTAATACTGTAGACAGCGACCCACAATAATATTGAGACCAATAAATTTTTTAAAGTTTCAAAAAATTTCTAAGTTCAGAAAGTTAAGTTAAGTTTTTTAAGAAAAATCTTTTTTAGTTGCAAGATTCTGATTATGCCAGATGCTTGCACTAAACAATTTTCTTAAAAAAAAACTAACTTAACTTTTCTTTAACTTAGAAATTTTTTGACATAAAATTTTTTCGGTCTCTCAAAATGTGTGGGTCGTTGTCTACAGTATTACCATATATAATATAAATATATATATTTCTATATATACTTATATATATAATATATAGTATATATATATATTATATATATTATAATATATATTTATATATAGTATATATATAATTAATATATTATATAAGTATATATAATATTATATATATATATATACTATATATATATATATATATATATATATATATATATTTATTATGCTTGGTCGTTGATCGTGATTCCATTGGTACACTAACGAATCACTTTTGGTAATAGTTGAGTTCAACAGATTCTAATAAAAGGGATATATTTTTTTTAAAATCAATCTGTTTTGATATTCAGAAAGCAACGTTTTTAAATGTGGTTAGTAAATAATTGCGGGAAATTTCGAATTTTTTTATAAGCCAATATCTTTTAGTTGGTTTTCATATGTCTTTTCTTTTACATTCGAAAAATCTGTAAAGTTATGATTACGTTGGTTAAGTTGAGATTTAGATTTTATACTATGGAAACAACCAGAGATGGGACCATCGGGTACTTTTTCCGATACATTTTCCGATACATTTTTTTGCTGTTGACCAAAAAAAAAAAATTATTTGCTTGTTTTTTTCAACAAATGTATCAAAAAGTATCGACAAAAGTTTACATGCCCATGACTTTGATACTTTTGGTCTACGATTTATGGAAACAAATCAAGAATAATGAAAAATTTGATATTTGTAAGGTAAATTCTAAAGTATCGGAAAATAATTGGAAAATTCACCCACAGGCGTTTCTTGTATAATTAACAAAACTTTTCATAACCTAAACTTGATAGGTCCTAAAACTGATTTAAATTTTTTTTTTGAATGATTGATTAAATTTATGTATGAGAGGGATTTGGCACATCTTTTTAATTATTTCTATGGGAGGAAATATATATGAAAAAACCGGGCAAAGGAAATTATGCAAGTCGTAAATTTCAGATGTTGCCAGCCTAATATTAGGGGATGGTAATCTCAGAATTTGGGGAAGGAGCAAGGAACTCATTTTTTGATCGAGTGACTAGAGTCGCTGTAAAGTCGCTCAATAGTCAATAGTTGAGTCAATCATTATTTTTACTTTTCATTGTTTTATTAAATTAAGAAATACTGTTTTTATATTTTCTAAAATTATTTTACCAGCACTCACGGGTCGGGGGTGAAAGGGGGTGGAGTTCCACGTTGATTACCCTTCTGTGACATGCATTTACGTTAATTAAAAAATGTAATTTTTTTATTCCATTTTATACAAGAGCGACTTCACGGCGACTCGAGTTTCTCGATCAAAAAATGAGTCCTGGTCCTTCCCCCAAAATTTCTGAGACATCACATATCCCCAATATGAAGCCCGCTGAGACATCTGAAAATTATGAACTTGCAAAAGATCTGAATGAAAAAATAATTTAAATCTAATTTACGTAATGTATGGCACAAAAGGATAATCTACCCCCGTACATCCCCAAAGAAAGTGCTGGTGATAATTTTTAAATAAATTGAATTTTTAGTTTTCATTAAAAAAAATAAACATCATGGGTTTTTAAAGGTATTCATTAAGTCGTGAATTGATATAAAGGAAAACGTTTATATATTTATTGTATCATATAATAATTTAAGGTTTAAACTCACGATGCTATAATTTTTTTGGAAATATTTATTAATTAATAATTATTAAAAAAAATTTCCTGCATTAAAATGTTGCTGAATTCATAAAATAGTGAATCAGTATTTTTGGTAAGTTATAAAGAAGTTTTTTAGATACAAGGTGTCAGTTATTTGGGACACTTTCCTACCTAAAGATGAAAAGAGCATAGTTACATTGTTTAAATGAAGCTAGGAGTAAAGTTAATTTAAGGTTAGTATGCTAAGTCAGGTTAGATTAGTTACTATGTTGTCCCTAACAATAACCAAACTTATACTAACCTCACGTCCTTAATCAATGTAACATTAATGCTTCTTTACATCTTTAGGTAAAATACAACAGCTTCCTAAGAGGTTAAGTAAATCACATTTACTCTGATATTTAGCAACATATCTATTTAACAGAAAGTATCCCCGACATGATCGATTTATTACATTCATTGAAATAGTTAATGAATTTCAATCTAAATAAAGTTATAATATATTATAATAATATTATTACTATATATATATATATTATATATTTATATTATATATATATATAATTATACTATATATACTATATATATATTATATAATATATATATATATTATATATATAATAAATTATAAATGTATATATATATATATATATATATATATATAATATACATAAACATTTGAAACACAGAAAACTATTTTACACTTTTTTATTAAATAACACTGAATATTACAACGCTCACATTTCTTCTCTTCTAATATTAATTAAATGATAGTATTAAAGAAACGCTAACACACTGTTTTGGTCGCTTTTTAATTCCAACACGCAGTGAAGATGCATTATAACTGAATAAAAATTCAAAATTCTACACAAACCGTCAATGAGTCAGTCGACTCAAGCGACTCAACTACCTAGGGACTTCACGACTTCCCAGCGATTTGAGTGACTCGAGTTACTCGATAAAAAAATGAGTCTTAGACAAAGTAAATCCTTGCCAAAAAAACAATTACCAAAAAAATGATTACCGGAAAAAATTGAGATATTTCGTCAGAATCTGTTGAACTCAAATAATACCTCTATTTCTATAATATTTTCAAACATTGCAGTTGCAGCCATAGTTGTACCTTGATGACTTTATACAATTTCAATTTATTCTTCCCTCAATTTTTGTGTTATTCTGAAATACAATCCTATTCGTACTTTATCCTAATTGGTATACTAAATATTTCTTCTCCAAATCTTAACTGACAACTTTACATCCGATTCCATGGCAGACGTTACCTACCTTTAAGTTACGTTATATCGTATCATCTTAAAATTTTTACTTGATCAACTAATCTTAGAATCTTCATTCCCAACTATTAAGCCAACTAAACTTTGCTTATTTATTTCAAGAAAATCCTCCCATGAATAACATATAATCAACACAACATATACATAATACAATTTTTCGTTTTTACTTACTGTTTGCACGTGACTTTAATTACAACTTGGATTATATTCTGGAATTAAAATTTCTGCGTCTTCGCAAGAACCATTTTGTAACAATTATTGTTTGTCGCTTCGTCACAATGTACCAAATCGAAAAACTATTTCCATGGATTTATCATCAAATAAGGCTCTATACTACAGCCAATTTCCTAACTTAAAAAGTGTTTTAGTTGTCAATTGAATTATGGACAAAAACCACATTTCAATATATATATATATATATATATATATAATATGTATATATATTATATAGATTATAAAATTATATTAATATTTTTTTCTATTATAATATAATATATATATATATATATTTATATATAATATTATATATTATATATATATATAATTATATATGTATCATATATATTATATATATATATATATAATATTAATATATTATTATATATATAATAAATATATTATAAATAATTATATATTATATATTAAATTTTTATATATAATATATGTCTAATTATATATATATATATTGTTAAAATGTAAATCTTTCGCTGATCTTTTCGATATTCAAAATTTAGATAATTTCAGGTAATATGTAGACAGCGACCCCACGATTTAGAGACCAAAAATTTTCTGTTCAAAAAAAATCTAAGTTCAGGAAAGTTAAGTTAAGTTAAGTTTTTTTAAGAAAAATTCTTTAGTGCAAGCTTCTGGAATTATGCAGTGCTTGCCACTAACAATTTTCTTAAAAAAACTAACTTAACTTATGAACTTAGATTTTTTTTTGAACTTTTAAAAAATTTTGGGTAGTGAAATGTTTGGGTTGTACTTACCGTATTACCTTATGCATGTATATATATATATATTAATTATTTATATATAATATTTAAATATATATCATATATATATATATATATATATATATATATATATATATTATATATATATATATATATATAGTATATATAATATAATATATATATATATATATTAATTAGTATATTATATAATATTATATATATATATATATACTATAATATATATATATATTATAATATATATATATATATATATATATTATACTATATTATATATATATATATATATAGTATAATATTATAATATTATTTATATATAATATGTATAATATATTATATTATTACGTATATATATATATAATAGTTTATATGCTTGTCACGTTGATCGTGATTCCATTGGTACACTAACGAATCAATTTTGGTAATAGTTGAGTTCAACAGATTCTAATAAAAGGGATATTTTTTTTTTAAAATCAATCTGTTTTGATATTCAGAAAGCAATGTTTTTAAATGTTGTTAGTAAATAATTGCGGAATTTACGATTTTTTATAAACAATATTATTAGTTGTTTTCATATGTCTTTGCTTTTACATTCGAAAAATCTGTAAAGTTATGATTAGTTTGGTTAAGTAGACATAGATATACTATGTATAACTAACAAAACTTTTCATAACCTAAACTTGAAAGGTCCTAAAACTAATTTAAATTTTTTTTTTTTTGAATGATTGATTAAATTTATGTATGAGAGGGATTTGGCACCACTGTTTTAGTACTTTTATATGGGGAGTAAATATGTATGAAAAAACCGGGCAAGGGAAATTATGCAAGTCGTAATTTTCAAGATGTCTGCCGAGCCTAATATTAGGGTGATGGTGTCTTAGAAATTTGGGGGAAGGACCAGGACTCATTTTTTGATCAAGTGACTAGAGTCGCTGTAAAGTCGCTCAATGGTCAATAGTTGAGTCAATAATTATTTTTACTTTTCTTTGTTTTATTAAATTAAGAAATACTGTTTTTATAGTTTCAAAAATTATTTCACCAGCACGCACGGGTCGGGGGGAACAGGGGGTGGAGCTCCCCGTTGCTACCCTTGTGTTACATGCATTTACGTTATTTAAAAAATGTAATTTTTTCCTTCCATCTTATACAAAAGCGACTTCACGGCAATTCGAGTCTTCGATCAAAAAGTGAGTCCTGATCCTTCCCCCCAAATTTCTGAGACATCATCCCCCAATATTAGGCCCGGCAGACATCTTGAAAATTATGATTGCAAAAGATTGAATTAAAAATTATTTTTTTAATCTATTAACGTAAATGCATGGCACACAAGGATAATCTACGCCGTACACCCCCAACCAGAGAGTGCTGGTGAAATAATTTTTATAATAAATCGTATTTTTTACGTTAAAAATAAAAAAAAATAAACATCATGGTTTTTTAAAGTTAACCATAAAATATTGAAAAGATATAAGGAAAACGTT
>JABUQX010018250.1:20000-27484 GCA_015478945.1 Trachelipus rathkii
TATGTTCTACTATGTTGAATGAGTTCATAATTTTAAGTTATATTTATTATATAACCTATATAATATATTATATACCTAAATAAATATACTCTAGTACTAAATCTAATATCAACCTACTATATATATAACCTATAAGAATACACTACCCTATATATATATTATATAATATATATTATTATATATATATTATAAATAATATATATATAATTTATTATATTAATATATATATAAAAATCACTACCTAGTCATAATACTCTATATTAGTATATACTATATCTATAGTACTACAATATATTATATAATAATATTTATATATATATTTATATATTTATATTTATATATATTATCTATATATATATAACTATATACTAATATATATTATTAATATATATTATATTATCATATATATTATCGTTAGAATGGCATAAAATCTCTTCCACCTCTTTAGGATAGTAGGTGAATCTTCACTTGTACTATCAAATGACGCATACCTTTTAGTTTTTGAGGTGACTTTCACTTTACCTCTCTGTGTTTTATGCCATTTGAATGTTACACTATTATAAAGCATTCGTTGACGATGGGTAATGAGTAATTGTTTTTTTCCCCTTACTATCCTTATTTTCAAATTCATTTATGCTTCCCTCCTCCAGTTTTCAGTTATACCGACCTATATAGCTGTACTTTACATATCATTTCCATCATCATCATATCTATCTTAATCATTTTCATCATCATCCTTACAATCATGATCTTTATCATCATTATCTTTAACATTTTCATCATTCCTATCATCATTACTATCTTAATCATATCATTGTAATTATCATCATTAACATGATGGCCTTTACCATCACTAGTATATGTAGATTGTATATTACTGATAGAAGGAACGAGTTATGTATATAAAGTTTAATGAATATTAATATATTCCTATCCATATATATGTGTAGTATATAATAACAACAGATTGAATCATAATATAATAGTTCGTTATAAACTCTACTGTATGAGGTTGATTGATGGATAATAGACTGTTAACTAGTAGAGGATGGAGTCTGTTATTTCTACAGCATAGATAAGAGATAACTATATATAACCATATATAATATAATATAACTGCTTGTATTCGATACTATACTATAGATTGAAGGTCCAGATAGTATGATGTTAGTTAAGTGATAATATCAAAACTATAGTATATATATATCGAATATCGGCTGTAGAAATAGCGCTTCACTTGATGAAAATTCCGCGCAAATAGTTTTTCGATATTGGTACATTGTGACGAAGCGACAAACAATAATTGATGCAAAATGATTCTTGCGAAGACGCAGAAATTTTAATTCCAGAATATAATCCAAGTTGTAATTTAAACTCAGTGCAAACAGTTAGTAAAAACGAAAATTTGTATTAAGTTTATGCTGTGTTAATTATTTGTTATTAGTGTGGAGGATTTACTGGAATAAATTAAGCACAAGTTTGTTATCTTAATTAGTTGGGATGAGATTCTAGATTAGTTTGATCAAGTTAAAAATTTTAGGTGATACGATATAGTAAGCATTAAAGGATAACGTCTGCAAAGGTCATTGGATTGTAAAAGTTTCGTCTAGTTAAGAAATTTTATGGAGAAGAATAAATATTAGTCTATCATTGTGACTACAATGCTACAGCGAATAAGGAGTTGTATTTTGAGACATTACAGCAAGAAATTGGAAGAAAGAATAAATTGAAGTTGAATGAAGTCATCAAAGTACAACACTATGGCTGCATATGCATGTATAGAAAATATTATAGAAAATAAGGTTTTATTTGAGGTTCGAACAGAATTCTGACGACAAAATACTACTCCAATATTAATTCTCGGTAATCATATTCTTTTCTGGAAAGATTTAACTTTTTGTTAGGCCTCATTTTTTATCGGTAACTCGAGTCTCAATCCGCTGATCGAGAAGCGTAGGTAGTTGAGTCTCGCTGAGTGATTGACTCATTTGAACGGTTTGTGTAAGAATTTCTGAATTTTTTTCTCTTCAATAATGAGTTGGAATCTATAAGCACAAAAAACTTGGTTTAGCGTTTCTTCAATACTATCATTTAATTAATATTAGAAGAGAAGAAATGTGAGAGTTGTAATATTCAGTGTTATTTAATAAAAAGGTGTAAAATTTTGTGTTTCAATGTTCGAGATATACCTTATTTGTTATTATGATATACTTATATATATAATATATATATATATAGGTATAATATATATATATTTATATTATATACAATACTATATATTATTATATATATATATATATATATTATAATATATTAATATATACTATATATATAATATTATTAGATAGATAGATGAATAGACTAGAAAGATAGATTTACGAATTATGAACTTAATATATATATTATAATATATCGCTCTATTACTTTATATATATATATAGATATATATAATACTAAATATATATATAATATACTATATATACTATATATATAATAACTACTATATATACCATATATACAATAATATCTAATAACTATATATATCTATATCTATATTTATATATATATATATATATATCCTATACCTAATAATATCCATATTATATAATATCCTACATATACATACTAAATTACTATTTATATATATATATATTTATTGCGTCTCTCTATTTTATAAAATATATCTATATATCGTATATATACTTATACCTATACATATAATATAAATAACCATAGACACTATACCTCTGCACAAATTGGGATTCCTTAATCATTTGCTTTATACACAAATCCTTTTCGTATAATTTGATAGTGAATACATTCGTAATTAATTAACGAATATATGGCGCGAAACGCCATAATTGTAAGTAACGGTTGGCAAATTGCCCCTCAAAAAATTACTCATGTCAATGTTTTTTGGTTGTTATTACATTCATTAGCCCGCCAATATGCGGAGTAGCAATAAAACAATACGCTAGCAGACGAGCTCTATAATTTGATAATATAATTTTAATACTAAAAGTTATGAATGTAAGAAGAATTACAAATTAATGCACTATATGAGATAACAGTAAGAAAAGAAATAATATACAAAAATAGTTTAATGCAAAGACATAATCATATAACTTTATACAGTTGAAACAGTATAGACCCCAGACTAAGTTCTTCCACGTTGGTGTATCCCAGGAGTGACTTACGACGAATTAACAATAAGAAATAAAATAAAGCAAGGATTAGCAATAAAACAAAAAAAAAAAAAACGTAAAACATAAAATTTCGGTGAAATTAATAACTTTGGAAATAATAAGCCAGTTGGCTACGCAAGTCCCTATTAGGCTACGCACGGCACATAATTGCGTTAACAATAAAAATAACAGACTATAGGTTTTTAGTGCTTCATAATAGATAAGCGAAGCAAAATCTTACTTCAAATAATAAAAGTGAAAACATAAAAATAGAAAGAGTTTTAAAGTCAAAACAGGCATTATAGTTTAGAGCTAAGCTTACTGATCTATCTGCCTCTCTAGGCCTATATAAGTAAGCGTACAACTATTAGTTATGGAACAGGCCTATGTTTTTATAAATAAAATGGTTTAAAAAAAAAATTTATTTTTTTTTTTTTGAACAATTTTACAAAATTAGCCTACTTGGGTAATTTTATAATTAAAGTGAGTCAAGTGCTTTTACTACAAAATAATAATAAACGTGAAATAAAGTTTAAGTGAATGTACAATTTAACAAGTGTAAAAAAAAAAAAAAAACAAAAAAAAAACTTTTTGTGAATAACAACGATGACTTCGACTAGAAGCAGGTCTGCTGCTCAAAATTTAAATAATCCACAGTCTGGAATTTTTATACATCATGTAGATGTTGAATATAAATGAAATGATGAATCATAATGAAAATCTACAGGATACGACTGTCACAAATCTAATACTCATACGTTTGAGAGGCTCGTGTCTCGCACCCATACCCGAAACCACATCGGAAGACTAGGAAAGTACTCCTGTGAGGAGTATTCTCAGTTTTGAAAACAATGGCGGGGGGGATGTGGGAAAGTGGTATGGATTAGAGTGGGAATTCTCTATTAGCCTATATTTTTGTACGATAATATGAAAAAGGTTACTTCTTGGTCCTCTCTTACCTTCGGCTATAACTTCAGAAATAAGCTATCTTCAATGACAACATATGAGATGTGGTTAGCTGTAACTGACTTATCTTCTCAGTAAAGAGAAGCTGAATTTATTTCGCCAGGAAATTAAACATGGTGACAAATGCCACGCATATATTAACAGAACTAAAGCCATTCATTAGGAATCCGCAGTTACAATGGCTCTTTTTACCATACAAATGAAAACCTTAATGAAAACAGATGTTTCTTCAGATAGTTCTACTGCAGGATAATGGTACCGGTTATAACCGTGTATTGAGAAGGAGATGCGGAATTATTACATTAATGAGCGAGCAGCTGATGTAGTATCATGTGATCCAAAACGCATAACTAACAAAATCTATCCAGATTTATTCGGTCATGCTGTGACCCATTCATCCGCTACCAGGGCAAGTGGATCCCCACCTAGAAGAAGACCACTATGTTTCACTCAACTCTGATTTGGCAAATCAAACATCGACTAAGTGAGATATGTTCCCAGAAGTTTGAGCCCCTAACATATAAAGTAAAATCAATTAGATCTACGGATGTTCGTAATGATAATGGTGTGACAGGAGGTCGCTTCTCCTGCATGGACAGAGGTCGGATCTACCGTCGTTCGATCATGTTCAGGATTTAAGTAAAGATGACCTTTGCTACTCACCATTACCACTATCACGTGAAATGGATAGCAGTGCAAGGAGGCAACTTGCAAAACCTGGCTATTATGTTGGCCAGCGCCATCACAATCAATGCTGGCCTACTTCCCTACTCGCGGGAACTAAGTATGAGGGTGGAAGATAAGCCCTGTACAAAGAAAGGTGCGTTTTAATCCAAGTGGTATGATCGTAAACACTATATAGAGTAAAGTAGTTTACAATATATGAAAGTTTAGGGAGAAACACACTCGCAGCAATATCGAATAATAATTATATCGATAAATATGTTAAAAAATGATTAGATACAACCATTAATTGCATAGCAACTAAAAATAATTATTCAGGTTCATGTTCAATATCAAAGTGAAATGAACACTAATGGCATGTAAAAATCTGTTTGATGCGAGAGAGCTCCTCAGCTTGAGTGAAAATGAATACTGGTATACCCGGAATTTGATTTCCTCAAGATATTAGGTTGTTAAGGTAAGGAATCTGCATTGATCAGGTAGCGAAAAGTCAGTTATAGGGCTGGAATCTTTAGTGTCCAGGCCAAAGATAGCTGCGATGCGGGGTTGACAATTCAGATTCTTGCATGGGTCATCTTCAAAGTTTTATATGTAAAACGAATGTAAAAATTGCAGTTAATGGTCTCCCGTATAGTATGACGCTAATTCAAGCATTATTTTTGTTAGATACAGGGAGTTCATTTTCTATTTTAAAGGCTTCTGCAGAACAAGAAAGATCCTATTGGCTTTCTTACAGCTGCTAATGGAAGCCAGATTAACATTTATGATTGTATAACTAAAAAATTAAATTTCCTGCTAAAAAGGGATTACGAACATAATTTTTTATTGCTGATGTAATTGATAATATTTTAGGGATAGATTTTTTTACTAAATATAAATTTAACCTAGATTTTAGCTCAATAATTATAATTGAATGCACAAATGAGATCTATCATGGTGAGTCATATCAGAAGGGCAATGATTCTAGCATTCACAAACAAATGATTTAATTATATAAATTAACTCTTTCTCCTAAACTTCCTTCCGCGCCTTCCCTTTATACTTCTCTATTAGGTGAATATATAAAAATGTGTTGAGTGATTTATCTAGAAATCATTTAGAAAATGTTATAGCGAGCGATACATTAGTAATAATCATCACCTGGGCGGATAGCATATCGAGGACAAGCCAATGCCTCCTACAAGTGTAATAAAAATAGAAATGAAATAAGTATGAATAAAAGTGATATTAATAAAGAAAGTGATTTTAATAATACAAGTGAAATAGGCTTTACAAAATTTCCTCTTTCTCCCGCTGAACAAAATTCCTTAAATGAATTAATTCCTTATAAATTTAAAGTTATGGGTTTCCCAATTAACATTAAAAGTCGCAGAATCTCTACTAGTTTATATGATAAGGCCAAAGAAGAGATAGGCAGGTTAGTAAATGCTGGGGTACTTTTCCCTCGCTCACCTTGGGATTTCGATTTCGGTACTTTCTAACCTAGTGGTGGAACGTACCGAATATAGTAAAGCACTATTGAGATTACTTAAGAACAAACGAGCTGTCGAGACAATTGTCAGTTCCTAACTTAAATGCATATTAGCGAACTTACTTCATGAGGATGTAAAGTATTTCTGTTATTAGACTTAAAAAAGGCATTTCTTATAACCTTAAAGTCACCCCTGAAATTTATGTCGAAAATTCTTTACTATAAATAGCTCCTTTTGGCGTTTCTCATATAAAGTATTGGTAGAAGGCTTTCCATTCTCAGTCCCACTAGTTTTTCAAAATACATATCTCGTAATTCTTTCTAAGAATACCCTAACATTTTTATAAAATTGATGAATATCCTATCGCCCTCCTACTCATCGAGTGGAACACAAGAAGATTTTAGTAAATTAGCTAACTAGACTCGTAAATTTTTAATTTGAGAACTTAGATGCTCGGGACTAGTCGCCAATTGGACAAAGTCTAGGGTTAATAAATTCTACGGTTTTGATGATGTCAGAAGGCTCCATGCTCCATAATGAGGAATAAAACCACGCTATTCATGAATAATCCACAACCAAGCACATCATAAAGATTTAACGTTCTTCATAGGGCAGTTCTAACTATTTTACCGCTTCTTATCTATCGGGTACTTCTCTGAATATTATTTCTCCTCTCTTTCTTTTCTCAAAGGTGCACCATATCTCTCAACGCAGAGTAAAATGGAATCGCTGAGACGCAGAACAAGCTTCCTAAACTGGCCAAACTTGGCGCTCATAATGCTATATCCTTGGGTTTTCATAAATAAATACAAAATATCTTGTCTTGTTCTGATGCTGCGTCAGATAGCCTTGGGAGGTGGTATAGTTTTCCTACAGAAAATGAAAAACAGTTCCGCTTGGGATTTTACAGTTTAAATCGATTGAATCCTACTGAAATTGGTTATAGTATATATAGCAAGGAACTACCTTGCCTGGTTATTAAAATTAAGAATTTTAACCTATAAAGTAGAAGGGAGAAAGGTAGAAGTGTTTTGTGACAATCTTTCAAGTCCACAGTCCACTAAAAAAGAGATGAAAATATAGATAATAATGCTAGCAAGGGAGCAAGCGATTCCTTAACTTTTTGTCAGAGGGTATGATTTGACTGTACATCATATTAAATCTGAAGAAAATATTC
>JABUQX010018251.1:0-7500 GCA_015478945.1 Trachelipus rathkii
GGAATATTAATAAGCTCTCTTTATCGACTCTAACTATCACTTATATATAATAGAAACAATTTTTCCTTGTAATAAAATTACTACTACCTCAACATGTGGGCGTATATATGTTAACTAAAATATTATAACAAACTAAGTATCATTTCAATTAGACTATAACTTCATCATTATATCGTATAATTTAACAACTAATATATATATACCTAATATAACGATAGAAAAAGTAGATCATACCTATATATATATATTATTAATAATATCTATTATTATATATATATATATGATACTACCTATTTATATATATATATATATATATATATCTAATATTATTATATTTAATATATATATTATACTATATATATACTCTATATATATATATATGATATATATATATATATTTATATAGTATATAATATTATACTATATATATATATTATACATATATTAATAATATTATATTATATATTATTATATATATATATATATTATATACATATATATATATATATAAGTATATATTATATTGTTAGTTTTTCTTATTATATATTATATATACTTATATACTATATTATATATATATATTATTATATATCTACCTAAAATATTGTGAGTTAACTACTATTCTCTGACTTAATATAAATTCACTCTCCCCCTACCATGCGCCCATGACCCTTAATTATTATACATAATTTAATTATACTCCATTACAGTAATACATGAAACACTATTTATCGTGACTAACGCTCATCTATTCGCACATCAATATCACTCTAATGAAGCGTGGTTTATTCAAGATGAAAACCAGAATTCAGCCCTTTCTCTCCTCTCTCTCTCTATATTTATATATTATAATCTATATATATATATATACTATATATTTATATATCTATATATATTTATTATATATTAAATATATATATATATATATATATATATATATATATTATATATATAGTATATAATATATATATATATATATAAAACTTGAAAATGTAACAATAATTGGAAAAAACGACATGTAATTTTTTTCTTCTTCAATATTTATGTTCGATATTAACCATCATCACCTTTAGTACGAAACGTCTCAGCAGATAGCACCATGGAGGTGTCATACACACTCGACAGGAGCCCTGTGACATTTTCCGTCAGTTGTTGGGTTCAGTACTCTTTTCCAGTGCAAGACCGTACACCCTTACAAAATTACGCCATTCGCTGCCTTATTTTTGTCACCATTCTACTCTCGAACTAAACTCCAATTCTTTTTTCCATCAGGCACTGCCTAATTAACGGACTAATTCACTTTTATTTGAACTCCGCTCACGATCGTTTCGCAAACACTCACATTATGCACCGCCCGCTTGGAAAACATCAATCTACTATTATTATTCTTTAAAAACGGATAAATTATATTTCAGTTTCATTTAAACCTTCATTTATTCTTACATTTACTACTTTATCCACATCACATAACTCTCTAATACTTCATTCCCTATTTCATCAATTTGTTCTTACACCTAACCCCCTCCCCCTAATATTTATCCTCTGTAAACTCATGGATAATCTTATATTTGAAAAATGTATTGCTAGACCTTTTTTCGTCACACAAAGAAATCATCACTTCAATCATTTTACTCTTTTTCCTAACTATCCAAAGGACCTATTATATATTAGTCATTTTCGATCACGCTATCAGCATTAAAGGTTCACCCAAGCAAAGATCAACATGTGTAGCGTGCCATCTCTAATTCAGCAGGTCAAAAAACAATCATTCCAGATCATTCCTGAAAATCCTTACGCCTCTTTCAATTATCCTCGCTCAGATGGAGCCATTACTGTTGCACAACATTACTTTTAGTATCCTTATCAAATACAAATTAATATATAGCTTCTTAATGCCACATGATCATATCATTGCAGAATCGCACTGCTTCTCTCCTCCCTTCTAATTCTCCAATACGTAGTGTACAGCATACACACACACCTTCATCCCTTATTAACAAACATATCGACCGTTCCTTCATCTTTGTTTCATTACGTACAGGAAACTCAAAATTCAATCTTTTTCTAAATACTTGATCACTCCTCTATCCATATTATTCAATATGACAATTTCTGATACTCATGTTTCACGTTTTACGCCGATAGATAAAAGGTAGCAGACGATCAAGACAGGTCGAGGCATGCACGAGCATACCGGAGTCTACTAAATCCCACAGTGTTAGGGGAAAGCCCGAAGGCGGCAGCCCGAACTGTGATTTATGAAGAGAAAGCAACGGTTGGGCTTAAATTAGACAAGAGGAAAGTGGTTGCTCCAGACTTGTACCTGAGTTAAACATTGTGGATTGAGCTATCGCGGTAAAGTCTGGATGAGAGAGAGAGAGAGAAAAAAAAAAAGAAAAAAAAGGAGAGAGAGAGAGAGAAAGAGAAGAGAGAGAGAGAGAGAGAGAGAGAAGAGAGAGGAGAGAGAGAGAAAAGGAGAGATAAGAGATAGAGAGGAGAGAGAGACAGTACAGAGAGCGAGATGAGAGAGAGAGAGCTAGAGAGAGATAAGGAAGTAGAAGAGGAGAGAGAGAGAAGAGAGAGAGAAGAGAGAGACTGAAGAGAGAGAGAGAGAGAGAGAGAGAGAGAGAGAGAGGAGAGAGAGAGAGGAAGAGAGGAGAGAGAGAGAGAGAGAGAGAGAGAAGAGAGACCCTGGACTCCCCTTTTAAGGAGATGCTGATTGTATTGAACCACCTCTAAAAGTGTGAAGCAATATATCCATACAGGGGGCGAATAGCCACTATAGAGAGCAGACTGGGGGTGACTTTAAGAAATTTCCGAAGCGTCGTCCCATCGGACATACTTAGGGCTTGTGTAGAAAGAGAGTGATGTGATCCTTCCAAAGGAAAATTACGAGAAAAGACCCAGATCAACTGTTCTGAGTTTTGTGTTTCGAAGATGTTGTAGTTGTGTGGAATGTTATGTCGCGTAGCAAGGTGAAAGTTGAAATTTTTGAGATATTGTAAACAATCATGTTCTCAATGGCCCATTAAAAATTCGTGAAAGGTCAAAGGTTAAACAAGTTTCAGACAATTCTAATAAATAGCAGCAGAGTTATACCAAAATGAAGATAAAAAATATTAGGCCAATTTTGTGGCAAAAAATACCGTACATAAACATATGATACGAAAAAGTGGGAAGAGAGCGTTGAGTCAATTTTTAACTCAGCTGATTGACACAAGATTTGAAGTCCTTCTCTTGGAAATTTTAGAGAACTTTTTCAGTGCAATTTAGTAAATTTGAATGCATGTCAACTGGTCGTTTTATACATACTTATAAGCATAATAAAGATATTTGTATGGTTTTTCCTGATATCATTAAGACTTTTCTTAAAACAAGACCAGCTAAATAACCCTTGTATGAAACTTAGAATCAAACAAGATTTATCTAAAACTTTTTATAATATTCGTGAACTTCCGTCCAAGTCCGGAACCTGTTGATATTATCAGATCTTCTGTCTAAAATTTGTTGTAAGCTTATTTCATTTCATTTCTTGAAAACCTCTTCATTAGGCCGATTTCTTCAACTCCGTATCCCATTCTATTGTGATATTTCATCTCGTTTATATTTTCTTAGTTCGTATTAAATTCTCTGGTTACTGTCAATACTTGAATCTAGAGCTAAAAATATAGTAAATATTTTTTAGAGTTTTTGGTTCCATCCATTCAAAATTATCTGGTTTCAAGGCACTCCAGCTGTAACTTCTGTTCCACTTACACTTTTGAACTAATTTCAGAATATAAAATTAATATTTACACTTACAAATATTTAAACTATTTTGCAGTGAACAAAATATTTTTGTTCCTGCGTCCTACGTGCCTTCTCACTCTCTTTATATCATCTAAAGTTTTGTATTAAAATCAAAATTGGTTTTTATTATTCAATTAATTTTGTAACGAAAGGGATTTAAATTGCTAATAAACTGAAATAAGTTTATTTTGAAGCATTAATCGAAATGTTCTTCCTAACTTGATGGTAATTTTGTAATTTCATTTCCCTTTTTATTCATATCGAAATGAACAAGTTTTCTATCAAGAGGGAAGAGGAGGACTCACGGGCATACGTTATGAAAGGACACTTCAATACGAGTTAAAAAGCAACTACAAAATAATAGAAAATTATCCAACACTACTCTTGATATGATTATTCTTACTAGGTTGTATTCGCAGATTCCAGTATTAAGAAGGCATCGAAGTGGTTGTGTGCAAATAATTAGTTTTTTTTGTATCAATTTTCAACAATTGCCATACTCCTCTAAAAGCGTCAATACATTCCCAAGTACCCATTTTAAAGTAGAGTTAAAGTGTATAAGGATGCCTGATTTCTTGCACTTGAGTATCATAAATAAAAATTATTCTATTGATTATACCTTTAGATTTAATTTTGTGTGATGAATATGAAGTCCGGGTTTAGAGGGTTGAGTAGAGAGGGTTTGGCTGTGTGTATTATTATAAGGAGGATCTACAAAGTAATGGTAGGTAGAGTAAGAACCGATGGTGGTTAAGACTGAGGGTCGAGGTCCGGAAGTGTGAAATTCATGTGTGGATGATGAGCAACTCTCGTGAAGTTATCTGATTGTAATGAGAATCTAAGCTATATGCTGGATGATAAGAAAAAACGGATTGATGTTGAAGGTGTAGTGAGGAAAGTTATTGCGAAGTGAGTAGCCAGAATGGTTGCGTATTATTTGGTGGATTGGGTTTTTAAATGAGCGGAATATGTACGCATACGATGTTTAATGTTATAGATAAAGAAACAATATGGTGATTTAAACTATGGCAGTCTGTACCAGTTATGGTTATTCTTCAAGGAGCGTTTATGATAGGCGATGAGGAAAGTTCCTTGATATAAATGAGGCGATAAGTATACCTGGATGTAGTTTGAATTTGTGTGTGGCTCGTGGCAAAGGAGCTATAGTGAAGTAAGTTATTCTGAGGTTATTTATAGTGGTATTAGCCCATTCTTGATATAGAATCGGATGGTTTAATTATGATTGGTTAATTAAGGCATATATGTATCATGGATTATAGTAAGTTTTGGAGATGACCAGGTTGTGGTTAGACCTAAAATGATTATTATGATGCTTAGCTGGAGGCAAAAAAGGAACTGTTTTGAAGCAAAGGAATGAGGCAAGGCTAACCAATTGCCGTTGCTGGGGGCGGGTTGATGTGCCTGATAATAGTCGCAGTGTTATTTTTGTTGCATGGTTGGGACGTTATGGTTTGAGGCGCTGTTAGCTCAGGTGATGAATCCTCGACACGGGTTGTGTCACTGAGGATGAAGCTCATATGGGAGGCATCATGATGCGACGGTATTACAAGTATAAGGAGTGGAGTATGGGGGGGAGGCTTCCTTTGGTCGTATTAGGTGTCAATGGTCTTCAAACCTCACTAATGATTTGTGCGAATCATTTAACACACCCAGCCCAGTTTCATGGGGAATGCCGAAGGGAGGCCCAATGAATATCTTTAGAGATCCAACAAGTGACATGACGAGGTTTTTAATCCGAATCAATTTTCAATGTTTTTTACGTTGTTCGAAAGGTATTTTTAAGAATTCAGTAAATAATGTAGTACGAAATGAAGTGAGATATCTCAAAAAAATTTTTAAACTTAATTCTTTAAAATAATCATCAAGTCTGGCTTTAGGTGTTTCATTACAGAGCTTGTACCTCAAGCACAAAAATATACAAAACTTTTAAAATAATTCTAATAGTAAATTTTTTTTTAATATATTAATATGTTTGAAAGCTACAAATCGATGAGGAATATGATAATTTTCAACATATAAGAGTTGTCAGACCATTCCTCATTTTGTTGCAATTAAGTATAACAAAAGAGTTTTTATAGTAATGTTGGTATCGACAGGAATTTCAAGCAAATGATGTCAACAATGACGACTTCTTTTAGTTTGTCTAGTGTTAATTTCGAGGGAAGATTCAAGTTTCTTTTTCCGTTTGCATTTTTTTGTCGATTTATTGAATCATGTTCGTCACCAATATACGAATGAATTGCTGAAGATAGTATGTTTTTGGAAGATGGACTTGCTAACGTTTCACATGTAAGAACAAAATGAGTTATTATCTATTGCGATTCACAATCTTGAATAGAATGAAGCTTCCTTCAATTTTGGGTATTCGATTAAACCAATTCAAACTTTTTTTTCCCATTTGTTCTGAATAATAAATCTTTCGCGAACAGCCAGTTTCAACAATGCTTCTTCATTGTCCTGTTAGCATTCCCATAAGCATTGTTGTAACCATCTTGTAAATAAGCAAGGAAGCGTATGTACATATGACTATTTTTTAATCAGTATCTCTTTTTTAAGGCTGGCTGTGAATGCGTCCAGAGTAAATGATTTGTCGATCAATACAATCTTCTTATATAAAATTAAGCTTTAAATATACTAACCTTATTTCTAAAGGAAAACTTTTTCATTGACTCTGCAGATTTCTTTTTGGATGGAAAACTTCGAATTTAAGACGTTCTTCAACACTCATCAATTGTTTTTTTCATCAACATATATTTCAAGCCTCACAGTACGAAAACTAATTTTTTTTTGTAGATTTCTTCCTCTTCGTCCTCTGAAAAAGGAAACTCACTAAAAATGGTTTTCATATCAAATAACTTGGTTTTCCTTTTAGCAAAATACACACACAAAAGACTCTTAACATACCGCGTTATAATTATGAGAATATCTCAAGGTGTTGATAGGTCTGACAAATGATGTTTTCCTTTAATGGATTAAATTAAGTCTTCTTCCTCAAGTATCTTTCCATTTATTTCTTCAAAACATTTTTCCTTTTTCCTTTTCTTCAAAAAAAAAGTCTTTTTGAAAAAAAAAATCCTTTTTTGGAACATAATTCTCTTCTCGAAACACACTCACTGTAATATTCAATTATTTTATCGTGAAATGCAAACTGTCTTTTGAAATCTTTACATTCTTTCTGGTAGACGTCAATCCAATTCAAACATAAATCAATCTTTTGAAATTTCCTCTCACGTAACATCCTGATCCCATATTTGTTGACCAAATCGTCCAAGCTTACAACCAAGCTTTTCTTAAACACTTTAATTTCATCTGAAGAAAAAATCCATTCCAAAAACTTATCAATACATTTTAAATCGTCGAGACTGAAAAGAAAAACATCATTAACTGACGATAAAACTAAATGCAATAAAGTTTGTTGATATTTTTTTATCTCCTCACCATTCAAACCCCAACTAAGAATCTTTTGAAGCTGTAACAATTTACCGCCGACAATGAAAAGCGATAAAGATAACAATACAGCCTTTAAATTAAATAGCTCCCTTTTGAATCTTCTAACCCTTTCACTTGGTACGCAACATTCAATAAATAAATCAATTCGCTTCAAATCACAAACTTTAATAGCAATTTGACCAATATATAGCCTATACAATTTTCCAATGAATAACTTTTCTTCCATGGTTGCACATAGAA
>JABUQX010018251.1:12500-50424 GCA_015478945.1 Trachelipus rathkii
TGTATTGATAGGATATCAGCGATGGACTAAGTACTTTACATTATGAGTATAATAGTAATATATTTATGATTATATATTAATTGTATAGTGATATTCTAACCTTTTCTGTATATATTATATAATCTATTAGTGTGTAGTATTATAGCACTAATATCATATATAAATTAGATTACTAAACTACTATTATATATACTACTATCATACATATATATTCTCTATATTATATCATATATTATATATAGTATTATTATATATACTGCCATATATATATATATAGTATTTTATTATGTTCACTAAGTGTATATATACTACGTTGTATTATATATTACACTATTAATATATTATAATATTTTTTAGCTATCTATATTATCATATACAAATATATTACTACATTTTTATCATTCTCATTTATATTATTTTTCTTATGTACTATCCAATATATTTATACTTATAATATTTCTTATACGATTTCTGATATATATTAAACTGATACTCATTTTCTATTTATATCACATAGCTTATTAATTGTCCTTCTGTATATTTACGGTTTATAACCTATAACTAATTGATCATATTACGTGATATTATATCTCTACTCTTGGCTACTATATACATCATATATTCATCATCTTAGTATAGTATAGTATATTATTATATATATATATATTTACTTCGTAATATTTCACCGGTTCCCAGCATACCGCTTAACCAACCGACTACTATATTATAACAAATTTACCTTTCATGACAATTCCTTTTAGTAAATTAATCATTTATTTTTTTCTTTATTCTATTAGTCATTTACCTCCTTTCCTATCATCACTAAACGTATTACTTCCATATACTTAATAAGTTCATTCCTCATTTTATTATTTAATATATCAATTACTTATATCTATATATACTATATCTTAATATAATAATAACCCCTTAAATATAATATTTTTCTATATTGTATAACAACTACGTTTTTGTATACTTTTAAATTAGATCGTGAGGTTTCAATTGGTATTTTCTTATGGATTTTAAATATCGTTTAACACTAGGGGTTTTAAGGAAGTAGAAAATCTTCGATGGTGTGAGGTTAATGGAAAGGAGATATATATTGCCGAATAAAGATAACAATACTCAGGATTACGAGATCCAGTACTGACTAAAACGAATACTACCTGATGCGACTATATGATCTAGTTGTTTGCGACCGAAAAGACAGGCTGAGTGCGGCTATCTCAAACATGGATAATATTCATCTGTAATCTATTGTGACTTTTTGTCATTTTTTTCTTCACCTTTGAAATTATCTTCGATCTTTTTTCACTCTTATTTAGTTGCTTAGTTACCGACGCATTCTTAAGTATCCCATCTTCTGTGTCATTCCACATGCAATCCAAAATACTATTGTCTCTGCCATTCTTAAAAGAAAATAAGGCAATCTTTCATCGTTTGACCGTAATATAGTTTTCATATTTATATTGTATTAAATATTTTTTCAAGTAAAATTTAAACTTAATTTTCATTGTGTGAATAATTTTAATTTTGAATCAGTCTATATGCCAAACTCTGATTCTCGTACTTATTAAATGAATCATTAGAGTAATAAATATACAAAACGTGTAATACTATAACTAAATAATAATATTAACTCTTTTTATAACTTGATATTATATTCTTAATTAAAACAAATAAGAAAAAAATATTGTATATATAATAATTAATCCATGATCTGAATTTATAATTCACATCATCTCAGATAATAATATAATATTTCATATCAACCACAGTTAAAATCATACAATAATAAATATACACATTATATATTTCTTACTATATATTTATATAGAAATAAATTAAATTATTAATTATTAATAATATTATCAAAGCATAATAATATTGATAATTCTATAATATTATATAATTATATTATAATAATAATATACTATAATATTTAATATAATTAAATTATTATACTTATATAAAATATTATATATATAATATATAATATATATATATATATATATATATTAAATATATAATATTATAATATTATTAAATTATTAATTATAATATTATATATAATTTATAATATTAATATATATTATAATATATAATTATATATATATATATATTATCATGAGATATGTATGAAAAAAACGGTTTTTTTTTATTTATGGTATTTTGTTTATAGTTTACAGTATGCATATGTATATTTATATTTTTAAACAAATGTTTGTATTTTATTCCATTATTTTACAGAATTATTCCTCTTTTTATGATATTTAAAGATGTTTTATTGATTATTAATACTCAGGTAGTACCAATAAACCTTTCTAGCTAAAAATTTGACATATATAATTTAATCGATTTTATATATATTATATATAATATCTACTATTATATATATATATATATATATATATTAAAGTATAATAAGTATTTATATTATATATATACTCTATATATTTAATAAAATATGCTTATATTATTAAGTATAATATATTTTAATATATAATAATATATTTAATTTATTATAATATAATTATATCAATATTACTTCTCAAATATCTGTAAATTAAACTCCCCTAATTGGGTTTCGAAACCGCACCCTCGCAGTTTGTATGTCAAGTCCGTAGTTACCGACTCTAGTCAATGAGAGCATAATAAAGGAAACATATATTACATCTATATTTATCTCTGTAAAGATTACTATTCTACTACGAATTTACAGAAGAATACTAGGCAAGTAAATCTGACAGATCGACTCTGGCAGATTCCGCCGCCCACTCGGGTCTAAGGGTCCACACAGGGTGCTTTACTCGTGGGAGTACGGTAACAGTAACATATTTGGAACTTGCTTTTAAAGAATTCCATAAGCGAACATGGTATAAATGGTAAGAATACATTTAAAAACTCTCCTAATGGGTATTTATCGAATATCCGACTCTTCGCAGTTTGTTATTGCCAAGCGTGTTTACCCCTAGATCACGAGAGGCTAAAATGAAACTAAGTCATTTTTTCTCTGAAAGATTACTATCTTCCCAGAAGAATTAGGCAAGTCAATCTTGACAGTGCCTCTGGCAGACCTCCCCGCTCACACCTGGGTCAAGGGTCACACAGGGGTGCTACTGTCACTGTCAAGATTGACTTGCCTTATTCTTCTGGAGATAGTAATCGTTTCAGAGAAAATGGTAGGTTTCTTTTGCCTCCGTTGGTCTAGTGGTAACCGGCTTGGCTACCAACTGCGAGGGATGTCGGGTTCGAACTCATTAGGGGAGTTTAATTGTTCTACCATTTTACGAACTGTGAATGCGTAAGTTAAGCAGTTCTAAATTGTTTACTGATACCGGTTACTTCCCCGATAGCACCCTGTGTGCCCTTGACCCGGTGGGGGCGGGGATTCTGTCCAGAGGTCACTGTTCAAGATTGGATTGCCTTTTATAAATAGCAAATAGTAATTTTCAGAGAAAAATGGTAGTTTCCTTTTAGCCTCTCGTTGGTCTAGTGGTAAAAACGCTTGGCATACAAACTGCGAGGAGTGCGGGTTGAAAGCCAATTAGGAGTTTAATTGTTCTTCCATTTTACGAAACTGTGAGCGTATGTTAGCAGTGATAAATTTGTTATGATGACCGTTATGCCCGAGTACCCCCTGTGTGACCCTTGGACCGAGTGGGGGCGGGGAGTCTGGCAATGGTCACTGTCAAGGATGACTTGCTTATTCTTCTGGATGTAACTTTCAGAGAAAATGGTAGGTTTCCTTTGAGCCTTCTTCGTTGGTATAGTGGTACACGCTTGGCTACTAACTGCGAGGGTGCGGTTTCGAAACCCAATTAGGGAGTTTAATTGTTCTTACGATTTTACGAACTGTGAGCGTAAGTTAGCAGTTCTAAATTTACTGATACCGTTACTCTCCGAGTAGCACCCTGTGTGACCTTTGACCAGAGTACAATGGGGATCCCAGAGGTCAAATTGTTGGATTAACTACCTTATTCCTCTGGGAAGATAGTAATCTTCAGAGAAAAATGGTAGATTTCCTTTTAGCCCTCGTTCGTTGGTCAGTGGTAACACGCTTGGCAACCAACAGCGAGGTGCGGGTTCGAAACCAATAGGGGAGTTTAATTGTTCTTACATTTTACCGAATGTGAGCGATAGTTTAGCAGTCTAAATTTTGTTGACTGATACGTTCTCCCCGATACACCCTGGTTTGTGACCTTGACCCGGTGGGGCGGGTAGATATGCCAGGGTACTGTCAAGATTGAACTTGCATTATTCTTCTGGGAAGAATAGTAATCTTTCGAGAAAATGGTAGGTTTACTTTTGCCTCTCGTTGTGCTAGTGGTAACAAGGCTTGGCATACAAATGCGAGGGGGGGTTCGAAACCAATTGGGAGTTTAATTGTTCTTACCAATTTACGAACTGTGAGCGTATGTTAGCAGTTTAAATTTTGTTACTGATAACGTGTACTGCCCGAGGTAGCACCCTGGTGTGACCTTGACACGGTGGGGGGGGGAGTCTGCCACGAGGTAGTCAAGATTGGACTTGCCTTATTCTTCTGGGAAGATAGGTAATCTTTCAGAGAAAAACTGGTAGGTTTCTTTTAGGCCTTCGTTGGTCTAGTGGTAAACGCGTGGGCCATACAAATGCGGGGTGCGGGTTTCGAAACGCCGAATTAGGGGAAGTTTGTAATTGTTATTAACTCATTTTAACGACTGTGAGCGTAATGGTTAGCAGTTCTAAATTTGTTACTGTTACGTTACTGCCGATAGCACCTGTGTGACCTTGACCGATGGGGGGAGATCTGCAGAGGTTGTCAAGATGATTGCCTTATTCTTCTGGGAGAACAGTAAGAGAGAAGAGAAAAATGGTAGGATTTCCTTGTTAGGCATCTCGTTGGTATAGTGGTACGCTTGGGCATACAAACTGGGGGTGCGGGTTCGAACCATTAGGGGAGTTTAATGTTCTTACATTTTACGTGACTGTGAGCGTATGTTAGCAGTTCTAAATTTGATATACTGATTATATATTATATATTTATTATTATTATATATATATATAATATAATATATATATATATTATATTAATATAATAATATATATATATATTATATATATATTTATATATTAATATGATCGAAAAAGGAGGTATAGAAGGTGTTTTGGGGTTTAGGAGAAAATGAGATGTAGGAGTGATTGATTTCTGTGAAGAGAGGGGTAATGTGTGTATAGTTATATTCTCTTTAAACAGCAGAGTATGCCATAGTTGCTAGAGTTGGTGTGGTAGCCGATGGTATCGAATGTGAAAAGTAATGATTGATTTTGTTGTTTGGTGAGAAGGATGATGGTTGAAGGTTCTTTGTTGGAGTGTTAAATAGTGAGGGGTTAGGATGGGATTATTGACTCAATCAAGTGGTGTACTATTTAAATTAAGTAGTGGGGACATTGGATGGAGAAGGAGAAGGTGATACGGAGAGGAAGTGGGTAAAATTAAGAGCGAGAAGTTTAGTGAACAGGTAATAAGTACGAGTATTTAAGAACGCTCCAAGTAAAGAGATAAATGAAATCCAAAGAAAACTGAATAATTTGAAGCTTTATGGACAAATTGAAATACAACTTTCTTTTAAGAGAAAGTATTTGAACATGTATATGAGTGGTGAAAGAAGGGTGATGCAAGCGTTTTAAAATGTATAAAAGAAGCGTGGTTGAATGTGTAAAAGCAATGTGAAGCTTCAAAAGAAGATGCTTCCTATAATATGAGAACAAAACAGGAAAGCTATACGATGCTTATGTAAAAGAAAAAGTAATGAGCATTTGGAAGGAGGATGATGGGGACATCCAAGGGAATAGGGAACTCTTCTGAAGGAAGCGTGAAGGTTAGAGATTAGAATAAGGGGACATGCTTAGAAATAATGATAGGGATGGTGGTTTTTGTAACTGATGTAAATGTTGTGATTTGGAAGTGTGGAAAGAACATTGATAAATTGTATAATTTGGCAGTAGAAGAGGTGTAATGACTGTGGTGGTGGGTTTGATGGTACAAGAAGATAGGGTATTTTGGGTGAGGTATTAGCAAATGAGGGGAAATTGGTAGAAGTGAGAAAGTTGAAAATGGTAATTCTGCGTATAGATGAAATTACTTAGTGAAATGATCAAGAACGTGAGGAGAGATCGTGATATGATGGATTTGAATTGTGTAATAAAGCGGTTATGAGGGTATAGGTTACGGGTTGGATGGAGATTCAATAATGGTAACCCCTTATATAGTGTTACGAGGGAGATTAAAGGAACTGTAGGTTAAAAGGTATTTAGTTTATTGAGTGTTGTGGGAAGATATTGCTGGTGTTTTGGTCGAAAGGTGTTCAAGTGGACTGAAGGACTGATTGGAAGAACAAGTGGTTTAGGATAGTAGAGATGTGTGGGATCAATTACTTGAACAAATGATAGAGAAATGAGGGAGGGAAGAATATAGTATTTAATTTCTGGATTTTTGCAACAGGGGTTGAGGGGTTACTAGGAATGGCTTATGGCAGGTGTTATTCGATATATGGTGTTGTGATAGGCTCTTGAGATGGAATAAAGTATTTTATTGAGAAGTGATGGCGTAGGTGTAAGAATAGTAATGGTGTCAAAAGTGATTGTTAGTATTAATATCAGAGTTAGCAGAGGCAGGTTGTGTAGTGTTCTGGTTATTCGAATTTGTATATATTGGATTTTGTGGTATATTGAAATATGAATTGAATGTTGCGTGAAGGTAATAGTGTTAGATATGATGAGAATGGAGATGAGTGGAGGGTTTCTCTCTACTATTTATATAATTCTATATGCGGATGAGGTTTTTTGTGATGGCGACATTAATGAAGAGTTTTTTGAGAGGATTTGTAGATGAGTTTGGCAAGGGAGGATGTGTATAGGGAGGAGTTTGAAAGTAAACGTAGATAATGTAAGAGGTTATGGTTGTGAGATGAGGACAGTCCTCTAGTGTGAATTATTATAGTTTAGATGGTGAAGCAGTCTGGAAATAGTGTTGAGTTTAAATATTTTAGGTATATCTGTAGGATGAGAGTGGACTGGAATGAGCAGAGTTTAGTAGATAAAATTATGAATGAGCATGTGAAGGTGGTGTGAATTAAATGTAGTTGTGTAATTTATAAGTGACTAAGTTTTTTTAAGTCTGGGTCTACATGACGGTATGTTTTACCATTCTTGTGTATTGTATATGTAGTGAGAAATGGTCTGGTAAATTAAAAGTATAAATTAAAGTTCAATGTGGTTTCAGATAGATATTAGGGGCAGCTAGTGTGAGAAGAATTATAAATGAGAATGAACGTATTAGATAAGTGTGTGTGGTGTGAATGAAAGGGGTAAATTGGAGAGATAATAAATGAAGTATGTTGAGGAATGGTTTGGTCATGCGTGGAAGAGATGATGAGGTCGGTTATTGGGTTATTAAGCTCGGAACGTTAGTTGGAGTGTGCGGTTACTGAATAATTGATCGGTCTGTGAGATCTGAAGGAAAGAGTGGATAAGTCAGTAAACGAATGTCTTTAGTGAGAATATGAGTTTGGAAGAGGCGAGATATAAAGGTGCACTTGAAATTATAGAAGAGTATGTAGCTGGGGTTTAGTGAGGTTGGTACTGGTTTGCCCACCTGGTCAAGGATGAACCTTACACTTGACGATTTTTATGCCATAGTGAGGGTCCGTTTGCGTCCTCGTGAGCTTTATAGGTGGATTTATGTCGGACTGCGACGAGTTACTTTATAAATTTATGGTACATTATATATTTATTATTATTCTTTATGATTATTGAGTGGGTGGGGGATTTAGTGTCTATCCTTTTTGCGAACAATTTTCTTCGAATTATTTTTGTAATTATTATTACATCTATTCTTATTGATTTTATTTCCATCGTTATTACAAAATATTTTGATATTAATATTCAGATTTATATTATAATTTTACCATCAAGCTAATTGGTAACCATATGAAAAATGTTGTAGATTTATATTTTACTTATTTAATTAATATTTATATTATATTTAATTATTTATTATTTTAATTATATTATTATATATATATATATATATATATTATATATATATTATAATATATATATATCTATATATATTATAATAATTATTATATATATATTATATATACATTTTCTTATAAGAATAATATAAGCTATCGAAGTGATGCTGATTAAAGCATAAAATATAGTAAGATGCCTTAAATTAAATAATATTATTACAAATAGATATTGATGAGATCATGTGAGAATGGGATCTATTATAATTGCCCCCTAGAGATAATAAAACTTATTAGTGAATTATCTTCTAGTCAAATTTCCACTCTTTTAACATTATTGTAATTGACTGTATTTTAATGTCTAAATACCCAAAGAAGACTTGAATATAATATGAAAAATAAGTAAATTAATAAAACAAAAAAATAATACAGATTTTCAAAATTTATTTTACCTTTAAATAATACGTGTTATTTTAGGGGATCCATGTTAATATCACATCTATCAGAGTATTTATATATCATTTCATACAATTACAATATTAATTATATAATTATATAGTATTATATATATATTTATATTATATTAATTAATTATATAAATATATATTATATTATTAAATATTAAATTAATTATTATAAATATATATATAATTATACCTTCTTAATACTTTGTAAGGTTTAACAATTCCTTTTCTTTCAAGAATGTAAGACTCGGATATGATGTTGCCAGGGAATGTGCCATAGGTTTTGTTATAGATAATTACAATATTTAAAGTTCTTTCTTCGTGTATGTTTAAAAATCTAGGAATCATTATAAAGGAGATATTAACTGCTGTCTCGTTAGTCTGGAAGAGATCTATTCTGGAGTGGGGTGAGAGGTGTTAACTTAGATTTTAGAGATCTAATTACTTGAAAGGAGGTGGTGGCATTCAGAGGAGATTTACGTGCGTTGTGGGCCTTCTGGTAGTGACTCCTAAGTTTTTTTTTTCCCCAGACATATTTTAATATTTAATTTTCCATTTTTATTAATTTGGTTTTCTTATTATTATAAGGCATTATTTTACAAACCACAAAGTGATATATATTTTCTATTATTGAATTTTTCGTTCTATTAATTTTGATCTTGTTTATTAGATATATAAAACAAAGCATAAAATTGTTGTGGAAAGTTCTTACCAATACCTTCAGTTTCCATTGGAAAAACACAGATACCATCTCACTGAGTCTTTGTATCCTTTGATAGCTGTATTATTATTCAGATAAGAAATCTTAAATTTTGGTGTGTTTTGAGTATTATCTATTCTTTGCTCTGAGTCTATGACTTTTTGCCTAACTCAAAGACACATTTGTCTCTCTAATTAAGGGGAGAGACTTAGAAGAAACACTTTTCATTAATATATTCACATAAATAAGAGATGTCAATAAAAATACAGTGTGAGAGACAACATGTCGTTATATATATCCAATTTAATACAGAACGATAAATAAACGAGAATGAGACTCTCAAGATATAATTTCACAAGCTTGATAACTATCTCTTAAGTACTTATTCTTCTAATGCATTTGTAGCATCATAAATAAGCTTTAGTCACATTCAGTAAGTCACATATTTAATTATTCACGTTCGTAAGAACATTGAAAATCCCCTAGGGTATTATACCTCTCTTTAACGTGACTAATCTCAAGATATACAAACATGTTCACTATAAACGCTATAAGTTGTAAATATATAGAATTTATGAGCCCTCCTCCTATGTAAGTTTCTAAGTAATGGTTTATCTCATATTAACTTGCATTTTGATTATATATTTTAATTATTAATATTAAAATATTTGAAAATTAAAGAAGATTCTAAGACATCATTACGATAATTTTGGTCAAAAAATGAATATCTTACCTTAAATCCATTAATATATTATAATATTATATTTTATATTTACTACATATTGTTATAATTATATTATATTCTTACCAAATAGTAATGTATTTATCATCCTATATATATATGCTTCATTCTATTGGCTAATATAATATATTCTTAAATGTTTGGTAAATTATTATATTATATATATAAAGTATAAATATAGTTGGAGATATAGTAGTAGTATTACTATTATTTATTATTCGGTATAATTAAAAATAAAAGTGTCAGTTGAAACGATTCTATTAAATATTTCATAAAATATATATAAAACATATATTACTTTTCAAAGAAAAAAATACAATTATTTATATATATTAATAAAAATAGTCTTAAATAGCTACTATATGATAATATCTCAGATTTGGTCAGTAGTATAGATGTTTTTGCACATGATAGGCTATAAGTAGTTATAGAGATAAGAATGGATATAAAGTGGTATTATATATAGGCGACTAATAATTATTATTATATATATATAAAAGTGAATATGAATAAAGTTTTTTAGAAGCCATTTATTCAGAAAATATATCACAGTGACAAAGATAAGGTTAAATATATAATTTATTATTATTATGATTATTTTTTTTTATTAATTTATATATACACCTATAAGTATATAAAAGTCATTAACTCACCTAAAGGGTATCTAAACCGTCAATAAGAGTGAATATGGCTTAAGTTAATGTTCATAGAGGAGTCCTCTTATATCTCTGAGGTTACCAATTTAATTTAGCCATGTTTTTAATCAGTGGATAATTTGCTTTAATAAAAACATGGTCTACAAGTTAGTAATTATTGATATTCTGGAGAAAGGGCATATTCAGAGAACTATACTTCTCTTTTTTCCGTACGTCAATACGTTACCACAGAGGTAGTGTCTTCTCATCAGTGAGAAACCACGAATTTCTTTTCAGCATAATGATGACTAAAGCTCTTTTTTAAATTGACTCATTCTTGCCAAAGCACATCTTATATAATCCTTCATCGTCTCATACGTGGATATCTATTAGATTAAGGGATTGTAATGTCTCTTGAGAGGCAAGAAAAATGGAGAGTTTCCTTATAAGAGAGAGGTTCACAGGCGAATAAGAGATTTTGAGCACATAATGTAGCTAACGAAACACCTGATCAAATGAACTACTGATATCAAAGTTCTATTAAAATATTATTAATATAAGAGAGAAATACTCTTCCTCTGGCTTACATATAGCATCATTGTCTATGCATGAAAGCGGTATTGGGTCGGATGACTATTCCTTTTCTCTTTTCAAAATTGGTCCTTCTTAATTCTCAATGTATTTCTCCGAATCTTCCATATTCTTCGCATTCTTGTTTCATGAATTTCATATATTATCTGAATAAAGTGCAAAAACGAAGTTCTACAATTGAGTTAAAATCGTTCCTAATCTGGTTCTACTTATCTTTTAAAAAAATGGTTTCAGAAACATTATAATAAACAAGCCATTTCATTTATTCTTGTCATATACCTCTCTTATCTTTTTGGCTCGCCCGCAATACTTTAACTCAGACTTTCTCGGTTATATTACAGGAGCCAACAAGCTTCACTGCTGAAACGTCACCCCAGGTTAAGTATGATTTTTACAGTATTACTTAGAGTTGATATTAATTTTTATTTGCTGTAGAGTATGTTGATGTGCTTTGCCTTGGAGATATACTTTAAAACATAAAAATTCCACAAAAGTATATACAAATATCAGTATCTATAATAATAACAATTACATGAACACAATATAAAATTACAACGATAATATTACCGAAGTATATAATTTTTAGACCATTGCCAGCTATCTGTACATTGCTTACATAGTCTGTATAATGTCCATTCAGATACGGCATCAAAAACTTGATAAGAACTTCGTACATAATTTCTATAAATATTACGACTAGACCGTACTTGATATAGCGCTTCTTTGAAATTTACCAATCGGTATTACTGAGTATGAGCATAAGTATTTTTATTACAAGTTTATATATTCAACCAATATATTCTTAATTTCTTATAAGGATCACCTTTAATAATGTCATCCGTTTGGGCGATTTACTAAAAAACTATATAAAGCATGAAATAATTGTATAAATATCCAACTATATGAACATGAAAAAAAGTATATTACGCTCTACTAGATTTCCACTTTTAGAGATTTCAGAAACTTATAAATAGTCTAAGAATTCACACATTGCATAGTGACTGAGTATGTAGCAATTAACTAGTGAGAAGTAAACAACGCATTAGATTATTATTGCCATAACTTTCATTTTGTTTTTTCATCGTTCATACGCATAGATATTCCTCGTGCCATCACAAGACCATATGGTATCAAGTAAATATGTACCGACTTTGTCTCTCTACTCTTCATCTCTCTCCTCCGTCGTAAAATATATTATGAATATCGAGAGTTAGACCTCTATTATATAAAATAAAAATTTATTTCACAACGATCTTATAACTAATACTTATAATTTGTAATCTAAGCTCAGCTCCTCCGTCTTCAGACATATATCGAATAAGCAAACACCAATAATATCCATCATCTGAGAGAGAGATCCCACATATAACGAATAATTAATTGGAATTAAGATTATTTCAAATATCTATACACAGATTTATTCATCACATTTGATTTAATAGAGTACACACATTGAATTGAGAAAAACAAGTACACATTGAGTTTATATTTATCTGTTTGAGTTACACATATAAATGATAAAATATTATAGATAGAATTATTGCTCACAATATATATATATATAGCGATTATGAAATATATATAGAGATCAGGTGATTGTACCTTAGTAAAAGAATCCAATGAGAGAGTGAACACCATTCACCCTTATAAGTCCTTAACAATCGAGTAACTATTTTTAATGAGGAGAAGAAAAGTAAGTTCAAACATCAATAATATAATACCTATAACATAATATATATTATATATAATAAGAATAGTAAGTGTAAACATTTCATATTATGTGTCCCTTCAGCTACCAACAAAGCTCTCAGATAAGAATAAATATAATATTAGCATCATTCTCATAATCTGGCGATATAAATTATCTTAAACAACCTTCTTACCTGAGTATAGTATTTTTATTAAATAAGTATAATGTATGTACAGATATTTTATGAACTGTGCGATATTATAATACACTGATCAATCATCTTATTTATGATCATTTTGCACAGATAATATAACACCTATTTGTCATATCACGTATTAGACATTCAAGTATTCGTTTCTTATATGAGAGTCACTGATGCCGCGAACTGATCGTTTTGATGCATATCTACACTCAAAATCTCAGAGAAATTTATTTTCAATATCAGAAAAACCTTGTCCCCAGTATATTTCGAGTTGCTTTTTTTACGGTTTTCTTGAATTCTTCTTATTATAAATTCAAGAAGACCCTCAAGTGAGAATTATTATTATCATTTTTTGTCAGCATACATTATAAATTGATTTTTGATTTTTTGGATTCATAACGTCACGTGAAATATAATTTGCAAGTTACAAATTATCATACTCGCGTGACGTCCACCAAGTTTCAAACATAATAATTTAGATAATAGAGACCAACCCTCCTTTCTAAAACTGTCTCACTTACGACTCCTTTATTATATATTAAATAATCAAATTTCTCGAGTAGATAGCACTATTCTTTAATTGAGCCACTTGATTCCTCCTACAAAATTAGTCATAGTATTATTTATCCTAAAGTTTTGCTATCATTATGGCATAACTAACAATAAATTTACAACATTAATAATTAGCTACTCTAACTAACACATAATAATATTAATATATAAACAAAATAATTCTAATATCATATAACACATAAACTAATCTACGAATAAATTCTAAAATAAGTGAAAAGAGCATAAAGAATCATTACACTATACACAATCAAAGAATAGTATTTATCAACAATAGTTAACTGTACACTGTCGTACAATGATTAGCCCAATTTACATGACAATAGCTTAAATAAATTCTCTATCTCTCTATACTCATCTCTATAATATATATTATAATATATATATATAATAATAATATATTATATTAATATATATATATATATATAGATATATATTATTAATTAATTATATATATATATATTAATATATATATACTTATATATATAATATATATCAATATACTAAATTTATATTATAGCTATATATTTATAACAAATTTGCAGTATATTAATATAATAATATATCTTATATATTTAAATAATAATAATATATTATAATTAATATATACTATATACTTATATATAATAACAGAATACTCACTACAGGAAAAGACAGTCATCACTACAATCTGGCAGTGTATTACATAATTAAATTACAACTAACTTTAACCCCGGAACAATTTAAAACATTCACCACAATGAGGAAATAAATATCAAATAGCAACCTATTTAGGCATGACACCATAATAACGCCGGCACGAAAGAAAGTACAGAGTAACTATCTAGAACTAATCTGCTTGACGTCGCTCCATCTAGTTAGTATTTGTTGTTTGGGGATATACGATTTATTTATTAATATTAGATACTTCGACCTAATTTTACAAAAAAAATCCCGTGTTCAATTTCTAGCGGAAGAAACTTTGTAGAGAAGGTATTTTTCTGGATTAATTAAATACAAATAAATGTCATTTAGATTAAATTTTTAAAAAAAACTTTTATATTTAATATATAATTTAACATATTTGTTTATATATTCTATAATCTATTTTATATAGTTTTCTTAAGCTTATTAAATTTGTTATCTTAAATAAAGGAAGTTATTGAAGTGAAACCCTTGAGAATCTCCTTATAACATAACGCCACTAACATGAGATTATATATATTAATATAATAACATATATTATTAATTAAATAAATATTAATAATATTTATAATATAAATATATATATATATATTTAATATATATATATAATTATTATATATTAATACTATTATATTATATTAAAATAAATTATATAATTAATATAAATAATATATTATATAATATATATTAATATAAATATATTATATATTATAATAATAATATATATATAATCATATATAATATAATATATATATTATATATATATATATATTATATAAATATATATAATATAATTATATATATATATATATAATATAGTAATATGATACATGATATATTACTATTCATATTAAAATAATTTACAATACATATATATTATAATAATCATATATAATATTAATATTAATATATATATTTAATAATATATAAATATATAAATAAATATAATAATATAATATATATATAAAAAATATATATAATAATATTATATATATAAAAATGTTACATATTTTTCATTGTATTTATTAATAAATTATAATATTTCTATTACTAAAATACTATTTAGATTAATTGTATCAAGATATATATATATTATATAATTAATATACTAATATATTACTTATATATTATATATATTATTTATTATTTATATTGTATGTAATATATATATAGAAGAGAGAAGAAGATCGCAGAATGAGTAACCAAGAGAGAATGAGAGAGGAGAGAGAGAGGAGAGAGGAGAAGAGAATGTGAAGAGTAGTATGAGAAGAAAGTATGAAATAAATAAGAGAGAATGAGAAGATGAAATAGATATTATTACTAATATATTTATATTCAATAATGAAGCCTATTTAGGTAATGAATAAAATAAAAATTTAAAAAATTCATATTAATAAAAAGTAATGAAATTTATATTGAAACAATATATGAAACAAAGCCACCTAAAGTCAAATATAAAAAAAAAATACATAAATATCATAAAATATACCGAAGAATCTATCTTACGGGCAAAGTCATTGATTAGTTATAATATTATTTTATATAATATTAAAATGAAATGAATAATATATAATCATTCATTAGACGAAACGTCTAGAACATACTCATTAGGATTATATACGATTACAGCTCATATTTAAAATGACGTCAGCTATTAAAATGGCGTCAGTCTGGTATACTCAGTCGAAGAGTTTCCTTATAAAGTCTTAAATAGACGAGACAGTATCTACATAAACATAATTCAGTGAGAATATCATATAAATATAATATAGAGCATCGACTATCACTGAATCCAGATCTAAATAATCTAAACCATTTGAGTTATTATAATTATAAAATTACCGTTATAAAATTATATTTGAGAAATAAAAAATTTATAAAAATGACTATGACATACTATAACACACACACCTACCACAAACACATATATAATATATTATATATAATATAATATATATGAGGGTAAGAAGAGTCAGAGAGAAGAGAGAGAGAGAGAGAGAAGACGTAACAGCAAGCACGAGACAAGGCAAGACGAGAGCAGCAGACACACGAGAGACGAACAACGAGCAGAGACGAGAGACGAACAGACAAGAGCACCAAGAATGAGCCTATGATTGATAGGAATAAAATTGTATTACTACGTAGATTGATAGTATAATCGTAGACGATATAATTACATATAAAATATATAATGAAGTTATTATTGATTTATTAAAAAAAGAATTGATTCGCGGTTATCAGATGAAAGATCATTATCAGTATTGTACACAATGAGGAGACAATAACATATCTATAAAAAACCAATCTAATGATCACAAATCCGGCTTAATAGAACGCTAGTTATGGAGTGAAACACCAACGATGAAAAGAGCAATATCGCTGCCTAACATGGAAACAATAAATAAATCAACAAGAGCACATATCCATGTGTGTACGCTCATTAGTGATGCATTCTTCACAGGATTTGACCATTAGTATGAGATCCTATACGATGTCGATTCTCTATCTTGCTCTAAGCACTTACTTCTATTCTTAATCTTCGTTCATTTATCTCTTATCTCGAGCGTCTATCTCTCTTTTCTTACTCTTTTCATCTTGCTCAATTAAGTATCTCTCGAACTCATGCATATTTCTGACTTTTACATGTAATTTTCTTTTCCGCGAGTTACTATTACGCTAAAGATTAACTTTCTATATAAACATAAAAATCACAAATAAACACAGAACTTATATCTCCCATGAGTTAAATTTTTACAATTATACTTGATTTAACGAATCACTATCTTAATACTAACATATTCTTATATCTACCTAGAATCCAAAATATTCGTAAACTTCATAAACCTGCATATGAATTGTCTCCATTATTAGGAAATGCTTACTATATTGGCCTTTTATGACTATTAGATGATCGGTAAGAGGAGATCTATATACTTAGGTACATAATCGGAGTTAAGATGAGTTCATATTATAAAGATGTAGACACTAATTTATCTAACGATATACTCGCAACAATCAATGAATTTAATTTCGACATTTTGTTTATATATATAAATTTTTTAGAGCTACATATGAGTAAATTTGGTGTAAATTGTGTAGACCTATAATACAACTTTGATATATTCTTGATATCTGAGCATATTATACATATGTATATATATGAGTTTATTATATATATAATTATCTTTTTCTTTACATTATATAAATATTATCAATACTATACTGAGTGAGTAACTAAAAAGCTTCATGATAAATCACGGCTTTAGGATTTCGTATGATATAAAAACTCTATAAATCAATTTTAATTGATTAGTACCATTTGATCTCAGATAATACCTATTAATAATATATATATATTAGATAATATATTAATTATATATTATAATAATATATAATATATATATATATTAATAATATTATATATATATATATATAATATAATAATATATTAAATAATATTATATAAATATATATATATATAATTATATAATTTAGATCTTAATAATTAGAAATTATAATAAGAATCTAAGAATAATAAATACATATACTACACAAACAAGAGGAAAAAAAAAATAGATAATAATTAAAATTAAGAAAAGTCTTAAAATGTAAATATAATTTATAAAAATTAATTAATTAAGAAGAAATTTAAATTATAGTTAAATCTATAATATAATTAATATAATTATTAAACAATTAATATACTAACATAATAATATAATAATTAATATAATTAAATAAATTAAAATTATAATAAATAATAATAATTTATAAAAAAAAATAAATGTAATAATTAATATTTATACTCAATATTATAATATATATATAAAATAATAATAATTTAATAGATCGCTAAAAATAGCAATGATTTGCATGGCAAATAGACAATATGTCATGATATAATAAGAGGTGATTTGTGATGTGCGTCGCATAGCAATATAAGGGACTATATATTATACTTTTACATATTTCCTTTAATACCTAATTATCTAGAAGGTAATTTTACTACGTACTTTATCCTATGAACTTACGGATATTATATGAAGAGAGTAGAGAGATAAGTATAGATGTAAGAGGAGAGAGAGAGAGAGAGAAAGTAAGTAGAGTTGAAAGAATGAAGAGAGAGAGAGTAAAAATAAAAAATTTTAGTGAGTAAGAAAAGATTTAAAAGACGTTAACACTTATCAAATCTGTATTTAGAATACTATATCACGAGGGAAATTCAGAAGTCAAAACTTAATCAGTTTTTACAAGGATATAGCTTACTATTATTATCTATACTAAATAATGAAAATAAATATTTTATTTACATTACATCACAGCAACGAATAACAAAAACAACAAAGAAAATTAACAAAGAAAAAAAATCTATTAAGAATTATTAATTAACTATAAAAGACTCGGTGCTGTGATAAAATAATATATTAAATATAAACTAACACATTAAATGAATAACACATTGGGAATCACGCCTAAATGAGAGTCCTAATAATAATATAATAATTGTGAGTTATTTATATTATATAATACATAATGGAAGTATTTATAAATTACATGCACATATATGGATAATACATTTGAAAAAAGATAAAAATAATAATAATAAACAATTTATATATAATTACACATAATGAATCTAATAATAATAATAATAAGACGACTATATAATATATCGAATAAAACCTATTATTATAAGGAATTACCCAGCGATATAACGATTTAAAGAAATAGATAATATAAATATGATTTGAAATACACCTGTATAAGCATATCCCCAATATCTTTTTTAGTATACGAATTTATTAACACCAGAGATCAATTATGATTAATGCGACACTCTAAAATACGAGATCAGTTATGGAATAAATTAATAGAGAGAAGAATAGCAGCAAGACAATCATTATCTAAAAAAAAATTCTTTTTGTAAATCAATAAAAGATTTATTTAAAAAATCGAGGTTTCTTTCATATTCTATTCTTAAGTTATATGTGCTATAAAAATTTTGTTTTTCAGGTTTTCATAGAAAAATGTCGGAAAGGGATTTAACAAAAGTATCGACTCGTTAGAATGAGTTTGAAAAGAAAAATAATCTAGAATTGGATAATGCAAATTCATTCCTGTTTTTAAATAAACATTTCATTAAAAGATTTTAATTAGATTCGCCAGACACAAGATTTTTACATCCAATATCTTCTTTCGATCGCCTCCTTATCACACTTCAGACGTGCGAGAGTCGGGGAGTCTCACATGATCGAAAGTTGGCTTGTGGTGCGACCCGCGTTATTGGTTTAATACTTTATTTTCTTTACAGACTACCACGTTTCTTTAGAGCATATTTGTTACAATTTTGTTTAATAATGCAGTAACTGCAAAGTGCGGACCATCGGGAGTGAGAAGTAGTTGCTCAGGAGCGAAAAATTCTAAATAGTCCAAAGAGAGAGAGAGAAAACGCACACAAGAGATGACTGATCATTTGGAATGATTCGAAGAATCGATTGCCGATATAATATTATATAATATTAATAATATTAAAAAAATATTTTATATATTAATTGTAAATAGTTATATATATATAAGTATAAACATAATTGATTTTTAAGTTTATATAAATATATAATATAATTAAATATATTAATAATAAATATTTTCATGTCTTATATATATATATTATATGTAATTATATAATATTATCATACAACAAATGCATATAATAAATAAGTAATAATATATATATATAAATATATTAATAATATATATATATTATAATAATATATATATTATATATTATATATATATAATATTATAATATATAAATATATATTATATATATAATAAAATAATATAATATATAATATAATTAATTAATATAATATATATAATATTTTTCAAGTATATTTAATTCACAATTGTTTATTTATAATTATATATTTTAATCTCCCATGTGTTCATATAATATATGCGTTAAACCTTTCGAGAGATTACGCTACTATAATAAGCTGGCGATTGATATAAGTCAAGTTTTATTATCCACTTTTCAACATCACTTGAGAGAAAGGGGGCACATGCCCTAACTTCCCCCTGGTATATTACCTAATTATAATATATATAATATAAATATAATTATATAAAATATATATTATAATATAATATATATATATATATTATATTATATAATATATATATATATATTAATATATAATAATATATTATAATATAAATAATCATAATAAATATATATAATATATAATATTATATATATTATCTTATATAAATATATTATATTAAAAATTATTTATTATAATAATATATAATAATTATATATAGTTAATATATTAATATATTAAAATATTATAATAAATTTTCAAAATTATATATTAAATTATAGCAGACAGAGAGAGAAGAGGAGAGAGAGAGAGATCAGACAGACAACAGAGACAGACAGACAGAAGAACAGACAGACAGATAAAGACAGACAGACAGAGAGTCAATCTCTGGTATCCGGAAATATATAAATATTATATAACAAGAAGACATTGAATGAGATTCACTATTAAATTGTTTTACAAAGTATTTATACGTTATTTATTTTAAATTAATATTAAATAGTTTATTTTAGATAAAATAAGATCCATCTACCTTCAGACTTTAAGTATTAATTATTATGAAGGTTCACTTTCTCCCAAATGAAAGATATGTATATTTCTAAACTATTTTAGTTCTATCTCTCAGTTCTTTTACAGTACAGCATAAGACATTTAATGCCAAAGCAATAAAGGAAATTTAATATCTTTTCTTGGTAAATCATATTGCATTTTACTGGCAATCATTACAATGTTTTTTCACATATAAGAGACCCATTAAACTATACATTTCAACGAGGAAAAATTTATTTAAAAATTATAATTTTGATATTTTTTCATTGCATTAAGGAAGCTTCCTACTTTGTGCTACATCTACATTTTGCTCCAACATTTAACGTTATAATATGAGTTATATATTACAGCTATCATTTTACTAACACTAAGTAATAAAGATTAATTCACACATTTATTTATGATTTTGCATAATTTACAATATATCAGGAATAACCTTCAAGATAACACAAATATACTCAATACAGTTCCTAATATACTTAGAGTATAATAGAGATATCAATAATAAAAATATATAATTAAATATTATAAATAGTTACTCACTATTCACTATATTAAATAATTAAAAAATTAAATTAAAATATGTAAGTAATAATATAAAATATATAGATAGATAAGATAGAATAAATGAATAGATATTAGATAATTGAAGATTATTATATATTTAAAGATTATTATATAATAAATAATTAATAATATAATAGAATAATTATATATAAGGTTTGAACATTTTCAATATTTAAGTATATTAGAATAAGATGTAATATATGAATTTAGATAATAAAACATAGAGTATGATTCTTAAAATAGTAATTAGACAATAATAGATTGAATTATAGATTATAGAATATAGTAATATGAGATAAATTGATTAATAAGATTAATACAATATAGATAAATAGATAGATAGATATAAGATTATGATAAATATATGAAATAAATTAAAGTAAAAAAAAAAATTAATATTAATCTATATAGATATAAGTAATAGATTAGAATATGATCGAGGAGTGACACATAAATTAGAAATATTAATTATGAAAGTATGATAGAATAGTAATATTAAAGTATATAGATTTAAGAAATTAATTGAGATAGTATATATATAGTAGATATAATAATAGACTTAATAATAGATTATAGCAAACTCATTACTTTGTGTATAATAGAATTTTTAATTTTGAGAATAATAACGAAATCTTTCTTTAATTAACTAATAAATTATTAAATATTATTTCTTTTGGAACAAGAAAATTATATAACACTAAAAAGCCACAGGAATTATTAAATAATTAATAAAGTAAATAAAGAGAATGAGTCTTGAGTTAATGTGAACCAATGTAAGGAAAAATTTACAAGGCAATTTGATGATATATTAATTAGGTTTTCGGTCTTCTTACCTTGACGTTATAAAGGTGTAACCAAGTATTGAGGAGAGACTACATTGAGTAGAGCAGACGATTAGGGCTTTAGTAAAGAGAAATTCTGTTTACTCTGAGTCGACATAACTCCTACGAAAACACATTTACTTATGAAACAAAAATAATAAATAAATTTATATATAATAAAAAAAAAGAGATACCAAGAGAGAGAGAGAGCAGAGAGAAAAAAACTTATAATTGAAAAAGAAAATTATACGTCAGAAGAGTCCAGAAACTTGCAAATACCTCTTCATCAGGAAATACAGATAAGTAGGTAAGTACTTTTTTATTTTCCTTACTTTATGATAAATTTTTCAAATTGAATGTATATCTAATTATTATAATAAAGACAGAAAATAAATAACATAATAAATAATATTAATAAATAAGAAACAATTAAAAGTAATTGATCCAACAAAATAAGATATATCTATATATCATACATACAAAATTAAAAAAATAATAATATAATAATAAAACACAAATAATAATCGTACCGTAATATAAATATGTAGCACTAATTACCAATTAATTTATTTAGAGTAAAACATAATAGATATATCAGTTAGAATTATTATCTAATAAATATAATAATAATGAGTAATTAGAACTACCTTTTTAATTTCATATTCGAATAACACAGTTGGCATATTTGCCCAACGTATGACATAATAACTAATAAGAGTGGATAGTTGATGAAGAGACATATATATAATAAGAGTAAGAGATATATATTACTAATAATAATTAACTAATTAATAAACGTAAAAAATTATTACATTATTAACACTTATAAGTTATAATTATAATAACAATATATTATAATAATTAAAAATTATACACAACATATATATAATGTAACTTAATTCTTATTATAAATTATATAAATTATTAATTATAATTTGTATATTATTAATTTATTAATAATATTAATGTTATTTATATTATTATAAAATTTTATTATTTTTTGTCGAATTATTATTGATTAACTTTTAAATAATAGAAAAAATTATATAATTCATAATTAATAATAATTAATATATATATTATAATTATAGTTATATTTATCTCATTCATGCTTTATAAATGTATGAAGAAATAAATTATTCTCAAAACTGCCTCATTTCCACTTAATATAAAATACTATTATATCATTATTACTCCGTTTTTATTAATAAAAGAATTATAATTATAAGGAACAAGTTATAATTATAATTAAAATTATAATTATTATTATAATTATAATTGTATTGTTATAAATTTAAATAATATATTAGGATGATTCAATACTAATTATTAATGAGTTAATTATTGGTTGATTTATATACTATTATTTATTCACATACGATTGCAGTATTTTATTATTATTTATTATTATTATTATTATTATTATTAATTATTATTATATTATTTATCACGCAATAAATTATTATTTTCTATTATTATTAAAAGTTTTAAAATATGACAAAAAATTAATAAATCATACTTATAACATTAAATTATTAGCACCAATATTATTATAAATCACGTATGAAGTTGAAATTTTTATAAATTATTTGTATTATGCATATCTATTATCCTTCACAATAAATCATTACATTCTTAATTATAATTATTATAAATTTTTAAATACTGAAATTTCAGTCACTTGAATCAAGAAGTGAAATAATAAAACTTTGTCATTACAGTTTTTTTTGTACTCTTAATTTTTTCAAAATCATTTTTAATTTTTGCTGCTGGACAATACATCTATTAATTATATTATTATTCAGTCATTAATATATTACATATTACATTTTAATTTCATGTATTATTAAATTATTATTATTATAATATTTTATTTTCATATACTTATTATTATATTTAAAAAATATTATTATTATTTAAATTATTGCATTATTATTATTATTATTATTATTATTATTATTATTATTATTATTATTATTATTATTATTATTATTATTATTATTATTATTATTATTATTATTATTATTATTAACATAACTTATTAAGTTCATTATTATATTATATATTATTAGTTACTATTATTGTTATCAATTATTAAAATTATCAAACAAGTATTCTCTTTTTATCATATTTCATACTCAATCTTATTTCAACAAAAGAACATTTTATAAAAAACAAGATTTTTCATTACTTCCTTTGCTAATTTCGGAGATTCTTCTCTTTATGAGGCTCTTTGCTTAAACAGTAAAAATGTCATAAATATCACAATGGTCGTTAAATAATGTTAATGTCTTTTAAAAAAAATTTAATGAGTCGTGTTTATTCTTCGTAAGATTAAATTTAAATGAATTATTTTATAAACAATTCTTCAAGATTTAAAGGAAAATATTGAAGGCTATCTTATCTATCTATTCTAATTAATCTAAATATATCTATCTATCTAGTCATTCTACTACCAACTTCTAATCTATCTATCTATCTATCTATCTAAATCATCTATCTATCTATCTATCTTCTGAATCTTCTATCTATCTACTACCTATCTATCTATCTACCTATATATTTATATATAAGTATCTGAGTTTTAAACTAAAAAAGTCATTAAAGATTATATATGACATCACTTACCTGCAGTTCTCAAAAATTTAACTTTCGAGGTTGTAACTTTGCCACTTGGTAGATATAAGTAACTATTCGATCATTCGCGATCCTTCTAGTTCTGTATTCTTCTTCTCGCCATTCCTCCCTATCCTAATATGAATATTATAAACGTACGCTCATACTCTAAGAACGCATAAATTCTCCAACTTCGGTCTCTCCGCAAGAATGACTGATAATTTTCCCTCTACAGAGATTTAATAATGTAGTAGGGGGATCCTGTGATGACACTCATTAAGAGTCCTTGTGCTAGGACACATTTCTTCTCCCACTAGTAGACACTTGTATAAAGATATGTATTTGAGAGAACTAACGAGAAATTTCTTTTTATTTTTTTTATATTTATTTTTTATTAGCGTAACGTTTTGATCAATGAATCAGACAATGCAAATGAAGATTTTACCAAAAATAAATTTAATTTACAAAATAATCGTAAATTTTTTAATAGATACGATGGAATGAGTACTTACAAAGATTAATAAAAGTATGGATCACTAAGGTCACGAACTTTAAGTACAACAGTCTTGAAAAAATCAATAAATAAAAGATAATTGTATAATAATTCAATGTCATTTTATTATCACACGAATTCTCAATGAGGGCCTCTACTCATTTCTCATAACAGAAGAGCACGAGTAGTTCTGTTGCAAGCTTCCAAATAGCTTGAAATCTTTCAAATACAAATCATTAAATGTATTATGATTAAGAGCAGTTCTGTCACTAATTTATGAGAGACAGAAATGAGTACATATAATGGAAGGGTGAAGAAGTAACAGAGAGGTCATAAATAAACCTTATAAAATATTCTATTTGATTACAGATTTCAAATACAAGATTTGAATGCTTTTTAAGAGAAGAGTATCTATGAGTATCTGAATTCATTTCAAAGACTACTCTAAACATTATAACAATGCTGTCTCACAAGTGTTCTTCACAATTGTAACAAAATCACATAGGAAATCATACTTCGATACACCGAACCTTGATTTCGATCATTTTGAGTGGTTTGGTCCAATTTGGTTCTGGTGCGAAAATTCTTATTCTATAGGATTTATTCAAAAATTAAAGTATAAGTAGCCAGCCATGACATCTAAAATATGCGAACCTACATTTGCATTCTTTGTGCTATAAATAGTTTTCTAATGTTGAAACTTCACATGATGTGAACAGACAATACGCACATATAATCGACGCCTGGATATTTTCGACAGCTTAACCACCTCCAAAATTTTCTTCATTGATTCTGCCCCATGATATCGTTGTCCAATTCAGAAAAGTCACTATATATTTCAGCCGTCGTCGTATTAAGTCCACCGTTACAAATTCTCACTTTAAGCTCAAAGCCACTTAACCAATGAATCATTCACGAACCACAACATATGATTATCCTTACTTCTAATTAATGTATACAATTTAATTTGCTTGAATAATTATAAATTTTTAATATTATTAAAAATTATTATTAAGAGACTTAAAGTCATTAATAATTATTTGAATAGCTTAAATAATTTTGGGGGGAAGGCTACGGGAGGGGGTAACTAAACCGCTTCCTATATCTGGATCTTATTTTCTAATTAATATGATACTATTAAATTATTGCTTTGAATAAGTATTATTTATTATAATTTATTAAAAATTAAAATTAAGAGATTATATAAGACATCAAAAAATTTTGTATTACGCGCTTAAATAATATATAAATAGCTTAATATATATATATAATATATATAAAATATATATCCTTCTTATATATATCACTAACCATTACTTACTATTATATAACCCTATTATATTAATATATATACTTCTCTCGTATTACTATCACTATTTATATATAAATTATATATACTATATATATATAATATATATATATATATATATATGGTATAATATAATAGTATTACTATCACGAGGAGAGAGAGAGTTTAGTTAGAGAAGAGGAGTAGAGAAGAGAGTGCGAGAAAGAGAGTGAGAGAGAGAGACGGATATTTCAATATATAATTCTAGTGAAGTGCTTTATAGTGACTAAATAAATATATGTCAATAATTGAAAATACTATGAAATTGATTAGGAGAACTTCTAAATATTCACTGGTGAGCCATTCCCACATATAGTCCATTTACAACTGATTTCATATATTAATCTTATGTATTGAGTGTCCCTTTAGCCTCTACGTTTTGTTAATTGTCTGTTTAATTTATAACTAAAATCAATAAATCGAAAAGACTTCATTAGGACCGAAACTCAGAAACAAACCTACATAGTGGAATATCGACGTAGGCAATTTAAATGAGTCAGCTCACGGAGTACGTCAGTTATGAAAGAGTTTCCTGTAAAAGTCCTAAAATAGGACACGAGACGAAAGTCTCTAGTTCAGGATTCATAGCTTCGACTATCCTTTCAGCACTCTAATTCCTGTATTCATTGCAGTTATATTTAAATATATTAAAAATTACCTCAGTATATATTAATAAAAGCGAGTTAAATTAATAAAAAATGCTTGTGAACATAACCATAACAACGCATCATAAATATAATATTCAAATATATAACACACAATTCACACACACACCACACACATATATATATAACACAAAACACACACGGCCTTGCCCTACTCGAGCCTTCGCACATACACATAGGCACTTACGCTCACACCAATACCTACACACACACACCCTTGTTTTTAACTAATAAATAAAATTATGGATAATATATTTTAAGTTTAAAAATTTTTGTGGTCTAGAGCTAAATGCTATCATATCCCGAAATATTACTAAAATAGTTTATGGACATTACCTAAAACATCCAATGATCTAAATCCTAGCTCAAAGCATATATAGATAGGAAACAAACATCAACGGCGTCATAACATTTCTTCTTTCTTCCACTTAACTTCTTCTATCTTTTCTTCAACTGGAACATTCATTCTTTCTTCTTTCTTCTTCTTTCTTCTTCTTCTTCTTTCTCATACTCTCTTACTTCGTGATTCTTCTATACTTTTTATCCACTTACATACTCCCATCCACATCATTATTTCATTTCCTCTTCCGTTTTCTTTTCGATATCCATTAAGGCACTAAGCCATATCAAAAAAAATAGTTTTCATAATATTTAATATTGTACAATTATGTTAATAAATTTAAATTACAAAATCAGATTCACCCTAAACCAAAATTCGTAAAACTTCTAAAATCCTGCAATTGCTTTGTTCCAATTATATATACTATAAGATAATTAATTGATGGAGAAAGCAACTTTGCTTTTCGTATATATAAAGAGATGACGTAAAAATTTATCTATTCACGAAATATCTGCTAACCTCAATGAATTAGTATATTCGCATTTTTTGTTTTAACATTTGTTAAGTAGTTTGTAAATTGGGTAAGAGACCTATTTACACAACTATTGAGAACGAACCTTAGCATCATATATTATAATATATATTATATATATTATATAATATATTATATATATAATATACTAAATAATATATGATATATATATTATATATATATACTATATTACATTTATTAACTAATTAATATAATATAATATTATATATATATATTGTTATATAATATAAATAAATAAATAATAAGTAATAATTAATAATCATAATAATAATTATATTAAAAAATAATTATAATAAATAATTAATAATATAAATGTGTATGTACCAGGTTGTGATGTGTAATTGTGTTTTCATAAGGTCCTATATTAATCTAATATATATATATATATTTATATATGAAAGGTAAGATTCTTTCCGTTTCACTTCAAAGAACCTGTGCAAAAGTAGAAAGAAGAGAGAGAGAGAGAAGAAAGAAAGAGAGAGAAGATGAGAGAGAGAGACAGTAGAAGCAGAAACACTTAAGAGCTTTAGTTAAAAATAAAATGTGAGAAAGAAGATTTATAAAAAGACGTTAGTACAAGCAACTTAGCAACATGTTTGAGAAAATCTAATCCGAGGAAATCGAAAGTCAAAACTTATCATTTTCAATAGCGATAATTAAAGCTTACTTTGATTCATCGAAAAAGGAAATTAATTCAATTTACATATACATCAAAAACAATAAAGCATAAAACAACAAATAAAACAAAGAAAATACAATCACTAAGTTATGAGGAATCTACAATAGACTCGTGTTTATAGTGATATTTACATAATATATAAATATTGATAATGACATTAATAAATATGAATAAAAGATTAATGAATAATAATAATAATAATAATTAAATAATAAATAATAATAATCTAAATAATAATAATAATTAAATTATTAAATATAATAATTAATTATTTAAATAACATCTAAATATGTAACAATTTATCAAGTATATATATAATAATCCAATATTAATAATAATGATGGTGTAAGATAGTAAATATAATTAATACATCATAATTACAATAATAAACAAAAAATAAATATTAAATAAAAAAATAAATTAATAAAATAAACTAATAATAATAAAATAATTAATAATAAATTAAAAATATCAATAATAATAAATATATTCATTAAATGAATAAAGTCATAACAAATTTTTTTTTATTTATTAACAACCGAGTCAATTTTATTTGCAAGTTAAAAGACATCAGTTAAGAAATATAGATCTGCGCAGTACTTTCAATAAAAAAAAATTCTTTTGTAAATCAATAATAGCCTTACTTACAAACCGGTGTTGCAAGTTGCAACTCTTTTGGTTTCTGTAGAAAATTTTCTGTTTTCAAGGTTTCTGCCTGTTATCCTCTTCATTAATAATTTACAAGAGATATTTCTTATGATATATATAAGTGGAACTCCATAATTCCGGTACATACGCCATATTCGTATCCATTTGAAATTCATTCCTGAGTTTTTTTATAACGTTGTATATAATTTGTTCGATATAACACGAGCCAGAAAAGTCAAATTGATTATCATACACCCTCCTTTACCAGCATGTGGTGAGGGGAAGATCAGATCTGATCTGACAGTTGGCTACTCAGTCTCTAGACGGTGATCTGAAAGTGGCGCTAAGTTTATTAAACTTACTTATGGTTTTATAAACTTTATTTCTATTTTAAATAATTATAGAGTTTTTATTCCTAATATATAATTTTTTTCAATGAAAATATCTAAGCATAGTACTATAAGTTAAAAGTGAATCAGCCATATGGTACTAAATCAATTGTGTGCCTGCATGGCTCAAACCACACATAAAAAGAAAGAGTGAGCGCAAATAAGTAATTTTGCATGTTTTATCGAGATCGAGACTTTATGATATAATATATATATATATATTTATTATATATATATTAATATTTAAATAAAAAATTTTAACAAAATTATATTAATTATAGTAAGTATATATATATATATATTAATATATATCTATATATATATATGACTAATATAATATTGCTTATTTTAAATATATATATACTACTACTAAATATATTAATATAAATTATATTACTTAAATGTACTATATATATATATCTATAGAATATATATATAAATTTATAATTAATCTATTATATAATGTTTATTATATATATAATCTATAATAATCTATAATATTTATTAACTAAATTTATCAATTATTTATATATATAATAGATGTATAATACACTATATCTTTTATTATTTTTAATCTTCTCACTTGATACTATAATTAATAATATATACATATAATAATATATATATATATATATTATAAATATTATTATAGTAATTAATAATAATATATTATATATCATTACATATATTTATATTTTATATTACTATATTAAGTAATATATATAATATAATATATATATAGATATTATATATAATTATTATATATAATTAATTAATATATATATATGTATTATATATAATATAAATATTAATATATATATATATATTAATAATATATATATTAAATATATACTTATATATATATATATATATATATAATTAAATTATCACTATAATATATTTACTTATTATACATATATTATATTATCGTATAATAATTATATATATATATTAACTTATTATTATTTATATTATATTATTAGTTATATATAACTAATATAATATTATATATAAGGTATATTTATATTATTTAATATAATATTTTATATATATACTTTTAAAATATATATAATATAATATTTAATTATAATTATAATATATATATATTACAGTATAATATATATATTAATATCATATATATATATAAATATAATTTATATATATAATTCAAGTGAGGGTTTTCAACTCGAGTTTATTATAATTATATTACCTCTCCCGATGTGTTCTAGCGGTTAAACTTTCGTCAACACACTTAACAATCTGGCTTGAAGCCAAAATAGTATATTTTTTTCCTTTTTCCTACCTTGGAAGGGTGGGAGCAGCTGTAGTAATTCCAGCCTATATATATAATATAATATATATAAATATATATATACATATATATATATATAATTTATACTATAATATATATATATATTAATATATATATATTATATATATATAATATATATATATATAATATTAATATATTAAAATAATATTAATAATATATAATGATATATTATATTGAGGAGAGATCACCAAGACAAGACAGTGAACAGACCAGACAAGACAGACAGAGACAGACAACAGACAGACAGGACAGACAGACAGACAGACATGACAGAAGAACCAGTCAGAACGACAGACAGAACAGACAACAAGATCCGCATGCTTACTAGAAATATCAACCGTTTTCTATACATAAAAATTTGGTAAGCCAAGCCCTTTCAGTCAATGGGCATTGATTATGTTTGTTTATAAAGATACCATACGTCTTTCCGAGCATCTAATCATTTCCACTTCAGATTCCCATATCATTAATATATAATTTTATATAATTTCAATGCTTATCCAATTTATTTTTTGCCCCATCACGTTGCTCGCCTAACGGTTTAAAATGTATATTCAGGATCATTCTCACAAAAGACTAAATATATATATATATTAATAAAATTCAATTATAACCAAAGAAACCATCCGCGTCCCAAAACAGTAAAGGCTCATTATATATCATAATAGATAATATTATATGTATAATAAATATTACCATTACCATATTTAGAATTTATTTATAGTAATATTTAAAATGTCTACATAATATGATTTTAATATATATACAAAATGATACATATATATTATATATAATAATATATAATTAATATAATATTAAACATGTATAGTTAATTAGAAATTCAGTGAAGCTTAGAAATTATAGCTGATAGATGAACTTTTTAAGGCATATTATATATAATATATCAATTATAGGATTATAATTATACAATATCTATATAAATATATATATATTATTATATATATATATTAGTAATAATATTATAGTATATTATATATATATATTAAATATATATATATTATATAATAATATTATTATAAATGATCTTACTCAAATATATTAACTAATAAATTATATAAATTCATACTACTGTAAATTATATTTCTACGAATCATCATCATTAATACTGACTCCTTTTGAAAATAAAATAATAACAGTAAATAAAAGAGAAAGAGACTAAGTTAAGTGAAGAAGAAATTACAAGCAATTTGTGATATAATATTTTGTCTCGCCTTGACATAAAGGACGTCATGTGAGAGAACCTTCATTGAAAGGAACCCAGCGTGGAGAGCTACTTTCTCGAAAAAAAAAAATAATTAAAAAAAAAAAAAAAAAAAAAAAAAAAAAAAAAAAAAAATAGATGACATACAGAGAGAGAGAGAAAAAAAAAATCAGTTGAAAAAAGAAATTACGAAAAATTGTTGATATACACAAACTCTTCAATAAGGATAATTAAATTTAAATATTTTTACTTCTATTAATTTATAGAAAAGATTATTTAATAATAATAATAAAATAATAATAATATAATCATGAATCTATATGAATGATAATCATAATTATAATAATTAATCATTAATTAATAAATAATAATAATAATAATAGAAATACCATTTAAATTTAAAATAAAATTAAATTAAAACTTTAAAAAATTTTTTATATTTAAAAAAATTAACAAATTATTAAATTTTAATTTTTTAAATTTTAAAATTTTTTATATATTATATTATTAATTATTTCTCTATATATTATTATTCAATTATTATTATAATTATATTATTTATATAATAATTATTATGATTAATTATTTATTTAATTATTATTAATTATTATTATTAATATTTATTCAAGGTTTTAGTTTAAATTAATTATATAATTATTATTATTATTATTATTGATTATTAATTATTAATTAATTAATTTATATTATTATTATTATTATTATTATTATTTATTTGTTATTTGTTAAATTGATTATTATTATTTAATTATATTAATTAGTTAATTATTAATTAATATTACTATTATTTTAATATTATAAAATTTTAACTATTAAGAATATACAATTATAATTCATAATTATAATATATACTTTAAATTTACATTACAAAAATATCAACTAAATTGTAAATTAAAATTAAGATTAATTAATCATTAATTTTTAAATATTAATTTATATAAAATTAGATTAATTAATTATAAAAAAGTATCAATTATTTATAATTAATATTAATAATTAATTAATAATTATTATTTTGTTTATTACTAAATATTATTAAATAAATAATTTATTAAATTTTATTATATATATATATATAATATAATATATAATTAATAATAAATTAATAAGTATATAATTTATATAATTATAAATTCATGAACAGACGAGAGATAGATAAAAATTGTGTTCTATTTATATTGTTAAAAGCAAAATGCATTATAAATTAAACTTTATATATTATAATAAATTATAAATTATAATTATAATTATAATTATTATTATTATTATAATTATTAATTATATTATTATCTTATTTAAATTCATTATTAATTATTATATTATTTTATATATTATTATTCAAATTATTATAAATATTATTCTATTTAATCAAAATAATTATCTTTGTAATTTTAAAATTTATCTATGGTAATTATAAAATTTTGTTACTTATTATTATTTAATTGATTTATTAATTTTATTATTATTATTATTATTTATTAATTATCATTTTATTATATTGTTGATTATTAATTATTAATTTTATTAATTATTATAAATATTATTAATATTATATTATTATTACTATTATTATTATTCTATTGTAAATTATAATTTATAGCATTGATAATTATTTTATTAATTATCAATTATTATTACTACTTTTATATTATTAAAACATTATTATTATTTTTTTTATTATTATTATTAATTATTATTAATTATTAATTATTATTATTTATTATTATTATTATTATTATTAATTAATAATTGATTATTATTTAAATTATTTATTAATTTATTCTCATTATTATCAATTTATTTATTATTTATTATTAAAATTGTTTCTTATTAATTAAAATATAAAAATTATTATATATTATATATTATTATTATTATTATATATATTTTATATTATTATTAATATATATTAATATAATATTAATTATATTATTAAAATTATTATTTTATTATTAATTATTATTAATTATTAAATTAATTAATTATTACTATATAAATTATTACTATTTATTATTAATTTATTATATTATAATTAATATTATTAAAAACTTAAATTTAATTATTAAATAATTAAATTATTTAAGGTTCTAAATTTTTATTATTATATATCAAAATTATCTATTATATATTATTATTATTATAAATATAATTATAAATTAATATTTAATATATTAGTATATAATTATTAATCAATTTATCCAATTTATATATAATATATATTATAATTTAATATATATTATTATTATTATTATTATTATTATTATTATTATTATTATTATTATTATTATTATTATTATTATTATTATTATTATTATTATTATTATTATTATTATTATTATTTTTTTTTTATTTGTTGCAGTTTAATGAATTATTATTATTATTATTATATATTTATTAATTAAATTATTATATTATTATTATTTAATAATATGTTATTAATAATCAATTACTAGTATATCTAATTATTATTTATTATTATTATTGATATATTTATTATTTATATTATATATGTATTATTTATATATTATTATTAATGTTTAACATATATTATAATATTATTTTATTTATTGCATTAATCATATAATCATTATCATTATTTATTTTCTTAAATTTAATTATATTAATTATTATATATTATTATTACTTTATTATTATTATTAATATTATTATTTATATATTATTATTATTATTATTATTATTATTATTATTATTATTATTATTATTTGTTACCATGTGAGAAACATAACTTCAAACAAGTTCTCTTTTCAGAACAGTGATTTCCCTCCCATTTTCACAAAGAACATTTTATAAAAAACAAAGATTTTTCATTACTTCTCTTTGCTAATTTCGGAGATTCTTTTCTTTATGAGGCTCTTTGCTTAAACAGTAATAAATGTCATATAAAATATCCACAGCTTCAGTAAATGAGATAATATGTTCTTTAAAATAAAAAAAACCAATTAAATTGATCTTCCATCTTCGTAAGATTAAATTTAAATGAATTATTTTATAAACAATTCTTCAAGATTTAAAGGAAAATATTGAAGGCTATCTATCTATCTATCTATCTATCTATCTATCTATCTATCTATCTATCTATCTATCTATCTATCTATCTATCTATCTATCTAATCTATATCTATCTATCTATTCTATTTTTTTTTATCTCTCTCTCCTCTCTCTCTCTACTTATCTTCTCTTACTTCTACGATCCTCTCTATAATAATTCTCTCTACTCTATCATCTACCCATCCTCGATCATCTTCTCATCTATCCATCCTGCTCTCTCTTCTCTTTACTTTCTCTCTCTCTCTCTTAGATCCTCTCTCTCTCTTACTCTACTCTCTCACCATCTATTCACAACTCTCAATGTTCATCAATCTCTCTCTCACTCATCTCTCCTTCAATCTCTCTCTCTCTATCATCTCTAGTTTTACTTATTATATGAGTTTAATAAGGTATAGTATATATTTTAACTATGATTGATTGACTTATTTTGCAACTAGATGACCTTTACTAAATCAGAAAATATATAATTAAATTATATATTATATATCATTTTATTGTATCTATATATATACTGCTTATAAGTATTTTCAACTCACAATATATATAATACTTTAATATAAATATGATATAATAATACAAATTACAGGAGATAATTAATACTTTATTATTATTCAAACTTTATTAATATTTCTATGAAGTCCATATATAAATTATTATAGCTATAGAATATCTATGAATATAGTGATCATTACATTATATATATAATATATAAAAGTATTCTTAGCAAAGCTAGGTTTATCAGCATATCATACAACTATAGCATTCTTCTTAAATATCGTATTTATAGTAACTATCTAATATCATACTTTAATTAAATATAGAGATACTGATATGCGTATATATAGCTGTTATATTATTGTATAAGATTAATTTGGGGTACACTAAGACACTTATTCAATATCCTAATGAATTATATGATAAACATACTAGTATTCTATTTAGTAAATTAATTCACTAATATAAATACTCACGCTATTTAATTATATTTTTTTATTTTATCTTTTTTATATTTATTAATTTTTTTTATCCCTTCCTCCTTAAATAAAATCATTATGAATTAAAGCTTACTTAATACTATATAAATCCATATTATATATATTTAATATTATATCTATTATATTTTTTAATATGATATAATTTATATTTTTTTAATTCCTCACGTTATTTATTTTATATATCTCTTTTTTTTTCCCCTTTTGCTTTTCCACACCTTTGTAATCTAAATATACATCTTTGATTGTTTGCTATATAAAAAATAAATATATAGTTACGAATAATATTAATCAAATTAATAATAAAAATAAATAACCCTTAAAAATAGAAAATAATAAAATCTAATAAAATATAATAATATTAATTATAATAATATAACATTTACACTATCGATATATCAATCATTACCATTTCATGACACGTTAATTAGATATTAGACTAATAACTCATATAATAATAAAAATAAATGAGAAAGAATAAATATATATAGAACATAAAAAAAAAAATAATAAATACAACTACAATAACTAAATAGGATTAAAGACTCACATGAATACTATAACTAATAATATCATATTCGACATGAAAGTAGAGAAAATTGTTGAAACGATAATATAATACGAAATCTTAGTAAATAAGTAATAGCACAAAAAGCACATACTATCAATGCAATTCACTTTTACATTATTATCTTATTTACTTATTTTTAAAATCAAAATATGTTGATTATTTATATTAGTTAACAAAAAAAATAAACATCGAATCAAATATGCTTTCTATCTGTATCTCTACTTTTTATATAACGTTATGGTCGTATGTTATCTCCCTATTATTCTCCTTCAAACTATAACGATCATATGATATTTTCATATTAATTAGCAATTATTAGTTTCCATTTATTATTAATTTATTCTAGTTGTAAAATTTATATTTACTTTTTAAAAGTTCCCTATTCTTAATTAAGACCATTAACTGACATGTACAATTCTATATTAAAGCTGTGTTACTTGTTGCCACTGTTTCTAAATAATTTTTTTTGCTGAATAGTTGTTTGTTGTATTCATGCTATATTTTGCCCATATGAATAACATTTCCATATTATTATTATTATTTACGCAATACACATGCAAGTTAATGATTTATAGGTTCTATATATTATTATATTATTTTAATTATCTATTTATTATTATTGATTTGATTATATTAATTAATTATTATTTA
>JABUQX010018252.1:0-20000 GCA_015478945.1 Trachelipus rathkii
ACGAGCATGTTGCGCGGCATGTCGATCGATCCTTGCTTTGGTCGGCTGCTCCATGTAAAACCCATGAGCATCCACTGAAAAATGCCGTGTAGCACCAGACAGGGGTTCCAACCCCCCTTCTGTGGGATTGATATAATTTTTAAATATGTTTTGTTGTTGCATTGAATGCCTTCATTGCGAAGCCAGGAGAATTTGAGATCTGCGAGATGCCTTCTTTTTGGGGAGGGCGGATCGGACAGTAAGTAGTAAAGCTCTCCTGTGCCATTGTCTAACGGGACGTCATGTTGTCGATGGTTCGAGTCCTGCGCGAGTGAAATTTTTTTTCGTCTTATTCTTGCAAATTTGTCGCAACAAGCAATTTGTGCGCATGTCGGAGTTCCTTTGACTTTGGTCGGTTGCTCCTGTATCACATGAACACCCCTGAAGAATGGCCGTTGTAGCCCCAGCAGTATCGTTCCAAAACCCATCCTTCTGTTGATATTAAATAAGAATTTGAGTTTCAAAGCATTGTATCCGAAGCAGGAGATTTATAAAACTCGAATGCCCTTCTTTTTCTGGGGCAGGTGGATCGGACTAGTAGTAGAGCCACCTTCTACATTATCTAACGGCGATCGCATTTGTCCGGACTGGTTCGAGTCCTGCTGTCTGCGAGTGGAAATTTTTTTCGTCTTATTATTGCAAATTTGTAGCAAAAAGCATCTTGTGCGCTTGTCGGCGTTCCTTGACTTTAGTCGATTGCTCCTGTAAACCCAGGAGCACCCCAGAAGGATGCCGTGTAGCCCCAGCAGAGATTCCAATCGCCCTTCTGTGAATTAAGTAAGTGTCGAGTTTCAAAGCAGTGGATATTGAAGCAGGAGATTTTAAAACTTCCACAGGATACGTTCTCTTTTTTAGAGAGAGAGAGACAGGGACTCGGTCGGTATTGAAACATCTTCATATAATGGAAATGAGGATGAAGGTTTGTGTCTGATAGTTGATGAAGTGATAATAGGGTACCAGGAAATCATTTAATGAAAGGGGAAAATAAGGATTAGAGGAGTAAAAATAACGAATAGAGAAAGAGTTGTAGTATATGTTATAAAAGAACTATTGACGGTATGTGCCCTATTTATTAGACTTAAAGCGGAAGGAGGCGACGCTTGTTTTTTGTCGATTCAGTTTCGAGTCCTGGCTTTGGAAACGGCCTGGCCCTCTACACAGCGTCTGTTAAATTGAGCGGACCGGAATAAAATTCCCAAAGCCCCGATCAGCACGGAGGAGGGAGATAGAATCGTGACATTTATTATATACGTCGGTTTTTGGTGTGGCGAGAAAGCAAATATATTATTTGGTCGTAAGAAAGCATGTTTGTGCGCCTGTGGCGTTCCTTGACCTTGGTCGGTTGGTCCTGTTATCGCCTGCAGACATGTGTGAGCACTTCCCTTGAAGACTCGGATAGTGCCGTAGTTAAGCCCCAGAAGGGGTTCCAACTCTCATTCTATCTGTGGATATTTTTAAATAAGTATCGAGTGTATTCAAAGCAGTGAAATTCGTAAAGCAGGTAAACTTAAATTTATAACTTAAGTAACGAAATATTTTTTTCTGGGTGTCGGATTACTGTACATCAGTGGTTTAATAATCACTTTATTGTATCATTGTTTTGAACTATCGACAGTCTAGTTGTTACGAGTGTAGTTGATATCTGGCGCGAGTGTAATTTTTTCATTACAACTATTTAATGCAAATTATTTGTCCGTATTACGCAACAAGCATGTATGTTACCTCCAATAATTTCAGTATATATACGTTTGGTACTTACTGACTTATTGAGTATTGTTATGCTTCGCTGGAACATGGGAGTCAATAAGTATATATAATAGCAGTTATTCTAATGCGTTATTTACCCCTAAGCTATTAGGTATATATATTTAATATAAATATAGTAGTATAATTTTACCATATAACCACCTCTTTATATCTATGTATTAGTATATATTATTGAATATAAATACGAAAAGAATCAAATAATTAGTATAGTTATATATATATATATATCTATAGTAATATAATCTATAAGGTTGAAAGACAATCCTACCTATTATACATAATATAATAAATCATTCCGAAGTAATAATTTTTTTTTTTCTTGGGGAGGTACTCGTATATATATTATAGATATATATATATATATAGTATGAGCTCGCATAGTGGGACTAGTTATAGAGCCTCCTGTACATTTGTCTAACAGCGATTTTATGTATATATTAATTTATATATATTATTAATATTATAATAATATATATATATAATATATTATATATAGTATTGATCTAATTTATAGGTATTTCGTGATAATAGTCTCTGGCTAACGAGTGTGTCGAAATTATTTATCTTTCGTTTTATTTATTTGTCCATATAAATGTTATAATCGCTAACAGCTATGTGTGCCCAGTCGTTGTACGTTCCTTATTGAATTTGGGTAGTATATATTATCGATATTGCTCTCTGTATTAACCCTAGAGAGCTCCCCGAAGAATGTTCCGTGATAGCTATACCACATTCAGGATTCCACCACCCTACTCTTATGGAATTTCAAATTAAAGTATCGAGTTGTCCAAATTAAAGCTCAATGTGATTAATTATACTGAAGCTTAAGGAAACTTGAAAACTTGTTAAAGTAAGATTAACACTTATTTTTTTTATGTTATATATATGGTTTATGTTATCAGGATTCAGGTTTGAAAGATAAAAATTCCTGTAATATATTAGACAGTATCTTGTAACTAATGAAATAACGATAATGATTATCTTTATGAAATAATGGCAGCGAGTTGAAATTTTCTTCGTCTTCATTATTGCAAATAATTATCGCAACAAGTAATGATGTTCCATGTCGGCGTTGCTCTGCACTTTAGGTATTGGTTGCTTCTGTAACATCATTAGGGAAGCTCAATACTAGTTCAGAAAATTGCTGTGAAATTTATTTAAGCTCCACTAGTAGGGGTTAGTAAAAGCACCCTTCTTAATAGTGATTTTAAATATAAGTTACCGTTTCAATAGCTTATATATAATATATATAATATATATAAGTGATTTTATGGATATTAGCAGTAAGTAGTGACTTTAGAAAAATCTGCTCGAGATTAAATTATATTTTTATTTTTCTGGTGCCTTTTTCAGGATTGGCAGATCGGACTAGTGGTAGGCCTCCTGTACATTTGTCGGTAATTGGCGGACGTGTACCGATGTCGTGGTCTCAAGTCCCTGGCGCACGATCTCCGGAAATTTTTCCTCGTCCACTTATTATGCAACTTCTATCCCTCGCAAACAAGCATTTATGTGATCCATGTAAGAGCGTGGCTTGAAACTTTGCAGGTTGGTTGCTCCTGATAACCAGGAAAGCAAAACCCATCAGAATGCCGCAATGAATTAGCCCCAGCAGAAAGTTTCGGAAAATGTTATATCCTTTTCTACTTATCTATAATCCTGTACTTCTTTCTTATTTCCAGCACCATGGTCTCACTACACGATTATGGGTTACATATAGCTCATGGGTAATAGAATAACGTCTATGTTAAGGACCCTAGCACAATCAAGGACTTATATTCCTATATATAATAAAATATATAAATTATGTGTTTTATTCATATATATATACTTATCACATATTAATAATTAGTATTAATATTAATTTATTCCTATTGAGAAGGATAGATAAATTTAGTTATTTATATTAATATATAAATAGTATAAATATTAGGATAATATATTATTAGTTACCACGCTACGTAACACCAGTATGCCTTAGAGCTAGACCTACTTTTTAATTATTATTATATATTAATATATATATATATAAAATATATATATAATATTAATAGTATATATATATTATATATATATATATTAATATATTATATATATATATATAATATATTATATATATATATATATTATATTAATATATTATTATATAACTATATATTTATATTAATATATTATATTATATTTAATTTCATGAATCATTCAAGCTTTGATATATTTATCTTTTACAACCCAAAAAGAAAAATAATATATTATTTTTCTTCCCACTCCGGCTCTTCAACTTCCGATCGTATATAGTATTCTGCACTTGTTTTAAGTTATTGTGCTATTTAAGTACTTGATTATTCTTTGGCTAATAATTTTTCACGTACAAAAATATTTTTGAATAAAAATTAATATGCCAGATAAATCCCCGGTCCTGTTTTACATATCTCCGTTTTCTCTTGCGGCTTACCATGAATCAGGCGCTGGTATCCTGACTAAGGTTTCTATGTTACTATTTGAAATTTATGTATTCCTAAGTGGGTACTTTTGCTGAAGAGTTGAAGTTATTCAACCTAAAAAAAATTATTTACAGGGTTGTGTGACGTTCTTATTCCGAGTGATGGGCTGCTTCCAACTGCACCACGATTGTCCGTGAAGATCCAACTAAGGTTATTATTCTGATTAACTATTTGAACATTGTATATTCACGCCATTTTTCCGGCTAATAAATTTTATATTTCATCTTAATAAATAATATTCCATGGATAAAAATTATTAATATACATGAGGTCTCGGCTCATAATCCGGCTCTCGTGTTCTCGAAACTACGCGTGCATCGCTCTGTTCCTGACTATGGTTTTTAAACTTTTTTGAACAATTAAAGTCAAGGCAAAGATATATCTAAGGTCTCTGGCATTTATCTAACACTAAACACCAAATCTCTCACACGATGAAAAATACTTCTAAGAAGATCCTCCGTGGCAATACCTCTCTGGATCGAATTGCGGTATTCCCTGCCTTCGCGGATCCGGGTACGCGACCAAAGGTTATTATGATCAGCTTCGCTTAGTAATATTATTTTCTTAGCACTTTACTACTATTCAGATAATTGTCTCACGCAACTATAGATTTCTTCACACACCCACAATTCATTACCCAGAGCCAGGTCCCGTGTCGTCTATGTGTGCGCACATCCGGAAGTATCTAGCTCCACGAATCCCGGAATCAGTAATTCTAGGTTTCTGTATATGAAGAAATTTTTAACTCTCATACAGACGACGTCATCTCTTCTGGCAATCACATTGTGTTCGACCTAGAATAAAGAAGGATTTTTTTTGATATAAGGATTAATTAGGAATAGGTGTGCCTGCGGATTAAATATTAGGAAATTTGCATTAGGCAAAAGATTCCAGAAATATTAGGGAACATTTCAAACAAGCCATCTTGTATCCAAGTGTGGTCTATGATGACTCGGCTCCCGCGCTCGACGAGCATCCTCGACACTCTCGGTCGTTCCATTTCTTCCCTACTCTCGTCTTCGGGTGATCTGACTAAGGGTTTCTAGAACTATTATTGAAATAATTGCCTTATCATGTTAGTTCTCTGGCAATATTATAAAGTTTTCACCTATAAATATTTTTTTTAAATAAATCATACCCAGGATCTGGTCCGGCTCCGTCCGCTTCGGCTCGGCTCCGGTCTGGATATTACCGACTATTGCGTTTTGCAACTATTTGAAAATTGTTCAGGCACGTCTTCTATCAATTAAATTATCACCAAAAAAAAATATTATAATCCAAAAATCATACTCGTCTCCATCTAAATAGAATCGGCTCCGCTCGGCTCCGGTGACTTCTATAATCCGGATTCTCGTTTATTAAAGGATTCTGCGCTATTTGAAAATTTTTCAGCAAAGTTTAGACTCCAAAAAAAATTCATCTAAAAATTATTTTTCTTGAAAAAATTTATACAGGATCCGTCTCCGATCGGATGTCTTGGGATTCCGTCTCGAATCCGGGATCTGTGTATTCCGGACTTGACTAAGGGTTTCTGCACTATTTGAAAATTGTTCGTACGTCTTCTGACATTAAATTTTCACCTAAAAAAAAGTATTTTTTGAAAAAATTATACATACCCAGGTTCGGCTCGGCTCTGCGTCCAGGCTACGGACTCCGTAACTTTACACTCTTCGGCTCCGGATAACCTGTGCAGTAGAATAATGGTTTAATATGGTCTATTGTTGAAATATGCTTAAGCACTGATATGTATATATGGCTCGATATTAAAATTTCTTCTATATATCTAATATTAGAATAATATCTTTCTGATAGATAACAAAATAAGTTATTGAACATATATTATTCATGCTCAACTGCTCGTGAACTCTGCTATGAACATATACGTTACATCTCCGCGCTCTTTGCTGTGGATACCAGGATATTGCCGTGAATCCTAAGGATTTATGACAACTAATGATTGAGACCGTTCAAACAGTATGTCTTAGGCAAAAGAGTAATTCTTTTCATGTACCATAAAAAAGAACTTCTATCTTTCTTAAAAAATAAATTATAATACTCACCTCCAGAAGATGCACGAGCTCCGTTTGACCATCCGGCTCCCGTCTCTGGGCCATCGATATTCCACACTAAGGTGATTTCACTGCTACCTCTTGAAATATTTTTTGATCAAAGCCTCTTTGGGAATTGGCTGGGTGCAATATTATATTATTTATAACCATGATATTATCGAAAATTATTTTCTCGGTAAAAATCAAAACTCACTCTAAGGAAGGGAATGTCAAACGCACTAGGCTCTTGACTTTCGACTGCTCAGGGCTACCGCACTCCGGTAACCTGGAATCCGACATAAGTGATTACAGTAGCCAACTGTTATTATATAAAATTTGATGTTCTCAATCATTTTTTGAAGAATTGTCTTTTCTGGCATTAAATTTTTCACTCTATAAAATAAAATATTTTTGAAATAATTATGAGAATAATTAGTTAACATTCGCTCACGAGCCTCAGCTCCTGAGGCTCCGAGATCTTCGCTTTCGGTCTCCGTATTTCTGATCCTCTGGTCTACTGGATGCTGGACTAAGATTACACATGTACTATATTGATATGAGAATTAGTATTACTAGTACGATCTTCTATCTGCATTAAATTATCTTAATCTTACCCTAGATATAAAATAATAGTTTTCTAGAAAAACAAAATACCCTTGTACCTCAGTCTCTGGCTTCCTCTCCGCGTCCTTTCGCTCGCAGCTCTCAATTCGGCTTCATGAATCGATCTTCATACAGTTTCGGTTGCTACTCTATATGAAATATGTTCATTCACTCATTCATAAAGAATGACTAGTTTCTCTGCAAAAATTCATACTCCATGGCGTGCGGCTTCCATGAGTGACCGGCTTCGACTATCGACTCCGTGAACTTTTTGACTTTCGGATACTCTCTGTGATGCGACTAAGGAACTTCTGTACTATTTGTAACAAATTGAGTTTAGCCATCTTCTTTTCTCGCTGATAAATATTAAATCTTCAACTCTAAATTAATCATATTTCTTTATACTGAAAAAAAATATTCCTCTAGTACTCCGGCCTCCGGCATTCCGCTACCTCAAGTGTCTCAGACTGGCACGCGGTGCGCTCTCGAGCTTCTCTCTCGGGCGATCTGACTTCACATTTAATTTGACTACAGGATAAAATCCGATAGAATGGCCTCAGCACCGTATGAGTAATATGTGTATATAACTTGGTTTACAGTCAAATCTTATGATGTCTCACAATAATAACCTCGTAATAAATTAAACAATTTTATTTATCCCTTCTGCCCTTTTAATTTTTCTTGCTCTCAAATTCTTGACCTGGTATTGATTAATATAATCATTTTATGTTCTCTCTACACCTCACACACTCTATAAGAAAGTGTTAAATATGAAGGTGTATTTAAATTTCATTGTTTTTCTCTGTATTGAGTTTAAAATAATCTACAACACTCATGGGTCTGTTTCCTAATTGTTCACAGAGATCTGGAATCTTGTAGCTCACTCAATTATACTACTACTATAGCTTATAACTATAAGAGTCTGTACAAATACGTCTCTCAGATATATTAGTCCCATAATCGCCATAAAAAGTACCGATGGTGAGTTGCCTTGGTGGAAAACGTTCTGTGCCAATCTAGACTATCTGAGATGTAGTAATGTGTGTGAAAGTCCTCTCTATTTATCGTTGTTATCCTTGCAGATTATGAGACCGGTATTTCTATTTGTTTGATATAGTGGAATTTTGTAGTGCAGTGACTCGTTAAATATCTAGGGGTACATCCTCAAGTAATTGAAGAATGAGATATTATCTATGTATTATGTTATAGTTTTAGGTTTTATATATCCTAATCATCGTCCATGAAATATTTGTATTTTTGACTGCAGAGTTAATGATAGCAAAACAATGTAGAACATAGATTTTATCGAAATCATTTCTTAATTGGTTAAGATATGCTAGTGTTTATAAAGATTACATACCAAGTGCTCACTGTCCCTAATATAGTACACTGATTTACATTCGTTACATCGTCCAATGCATTATTGCTGTTCTCGGACTCTACCGTTAACATTGCCTACTATTTAACTGTGTGTACATGATTTGATCTATAATAACTCGGTGGAATATTCTGACTGATATAATCTCAATTATTCCTTCTTCATTGTGGTTATAACTGTAGGTTAATGTTAACACTAACAGAATCCATTTTATCCTCCAAAGAAAATTAATCTTAGGGGCTCAGATTGATAGTCTAGGTATAGCGATCTTATGCATGACCCCGCATCAGTTATGAGTTCCCCTTTATACTATCCCTATATATCCTCATTAGTCTCAGTTGTATTTAGACTTTAAACTGTTCAGAAATGCGGCATACGTATTTGTGTGGCTGAGAGCTCAATCTAGTGTTAGAGAACCTAACATGATATATATACTACTGCTGTCGCGACAGGGAATATTATGTCGTTCACAAATATTTAATATAGGGAAGCGTTATTTTTTCTGGAGTATATTGCAGTATAGTACGCATAGTTACTCATCCAACGGATTATTGTGGAGATTAGATTGACTAAAGATCCCTATGCAGTAATAATTCACCTCAAAGAATTATCTCAATCCACCAGTTTATGTATATATTACGGTAAATTAACCATGTTAGTGAACTCTAGGATGAACATTGTAGTGCGGTTAATTATGTCTCACTTTTACGTCCCATATGTATTCTGTTCTGCTGTTTGAAGTAACCATTCACGTGTGATAAAGCTAACGCCTCATTACTCTGTGTCATAATATAACTAGAGCATGTGCTCAAACCGGGACCAACGCAGATCGTGATGATGATCTCTTAATTATTATCTCTGGTTGTTGCTCTCAGAATACCATTCGGGATGCAAATTCGCACACGTGATGGTAACTGAAGTCGTTATTGGACACCACAATACAGATCCTAATAGATGGTACTTTGCGGTGATCAAAGGGGTTATGCATGGAGGGCTATTGCTATTGCCACAGACACTAAGAAAGGTCACTATTGAATGCTATTAACATGATATGAAACCAAGTTAAATGATTATTTTAATTGATTCCAATGCGTGTCGCTCTTAAATGGTCGTCTGAGTTACAGACGTAGTCGTTTGTGGGACATCTCTCTCATGCACCTTACACTTCTACTCACCAGATACCGCAATATTAGGAGTCCTCGTATCTTACGTCCTTGGGTGCTAATTCAACCACCACTAGCCACCTAGGGAGACGAATATGAGAAGAATCCTAAATTTTATAATTTCGTTAGAGCGCTTTTTTCTTTGAACGTCGATTCGTTATAACATCTGTTCGTTTTCTGTCGTTTCTTTCTCTTCTTCTTGGTGATTTCTTTTGTGCTCGGAACCTTTGTTCCGGTAATGACGGTGCGCTCGCGTCCCTATATCTTCTGTTCTTCGCTCCGTTACTTCGTTAACACATTTTTATCCTATGTGTCGAATTAATACTACGGGAAGTGGTGTATGTTGATCCATTCGTAATAATTCGGATTGCCTATCCACTTGTAACTGAATATTAATCAATCGATATGGATATGGGTCAATGGAATAATAATGGTTATATTTGCTCATCGTGTCGTATATATAGTACTCTTAAAGTGTTACTACTACATGTACGCACCGCAACATATATCACTTATTATTATTATTATTTATAAAATGATTATATATGTAACTATTTATTATTCTGATCGGGAAACCTACATGCGATACGCGTATTATCATATTATTATTTAACATACTATTATAAAATATACTAATGATTATCATTTTACACTCATACGTTTTACGTTAACTTTTTGTAAACGGAATATATTCGCTGTTCAATTTACTCTAAATCTCATTAGAGGTTATTTATTACTCATATAATATGATTTCATCTTCATTCTCAGTTTGAATCATCTTATATTCAATGAGTCTCGATCTATTCTCACTCTGATGATTTATGTCCCTGTTAGCTCTCTCTCACATCAGAAAATAAGAGTTCTTATATTTAATCTCTATATCCGCGTGTCAAAGGATAAATGATGTTAGACATTCATTGCATCCATATAATAAAAAGCAATTTTCAGTTAACTATGTAAAAAATTAAAATATTGTAGATCTGGTTTTTTGATATATTTATAGTATATATTTATATATTATATATGTTATATATATATATATTATATATTATATATTTTATTATAATTACTACTATATTAATATATTAATATATATATAATAATTCTATATATATTTATATATTATATATGATAATTATATTATATCACACTATAATATATTATAATTATATATATATATCATATATATATATTATAATATTATATTTATATATTATATTATATAGTATATTTATATATTACAAAATTAATAATAAACTCTATATAATCATATAACTCACTATAATAGCTTAATTATATATATTATATATAAGTTACTTTATAATAATTAATATATAAATATATTATAATTAATAATATATAATATATATATATTTAAATATATGTAAGTTATTATTTAATAATAATTATATATATATTTAGTATTATATATATATAGTAATTTATTAATTAGTATTATTATATATATTATATTTATTTATATATATTTTAGATATATAATATTAATATAATATATTATATTATATAATATAGAATATTATTAAATATATATTAAGTATTAAATGATGAGACTATTAATATTCAATATGATAATTTATATATATTATATATTTATTGACTATATTAGCTATATTAATATGAACAGAATAATAAATATTTAATTCCTCACATATATATATATTACTAACTTACATCTTACATCCCTCACTCACTCACGATATTCTATATATATATATTATATATATAATAATATACTTATATAATAATATCTTATATAATATGGATATATTAATAATCTATAACCTCAAAATAACCATAAATAATATAATATAAATATAATAAAATAATATTATATATATTATATTATTATATATTTATTTTTATAATATTATTATATATATAATATATATATTTCATTTTATTAATTAATTAATATAGTAAAACAAGTATTTTCTTATAAATAAGGTTTAATATATAAATTATAAATCAAAATACAATTGTTAATTATATTACTCTATTATTATTACTCACTACATTAATTAATTTACATACTAAGTCGTATATGTATACTAATAGTATATATATAATAATTATTATACCATAAGATAATTTATCGAGTCTGATTGATAAATACATAATATTTATTAAATTAATAATAATATGTATATAGGTAATTTTACTGTTTCGATAAAAATAAATTCATTCTATTAATGATATGGAGTTTTTAATGACAAATTAACTCTGATACAAGAAGATTATTATGATAAATAATAAATATATATTTTATTAGAGTAGCGCATGTTGTATAGTCGGGGGTAATAATTATAATATAAATTAATATATGAATATTACATAAAATTACTTACAATGTCAATTGAATATTATATTAATAAATAATAATAAGATTAATAATATTATGATTATTAATTAGAAAATATATTTAATATTCTAAGTCCTAAAAATTAAATAATAATTTGCAGGAAGATGCTGAGCATTTTTGTGTTAGGTTTTAACACCGAGTAAGAATCTTTCTGATATAACGTGTGGCTAGCATATTATTTATTAAAGTACCTTATAGTACTCTAGTATGCCATTTTACTATCTTTATATAGTGTGTAGCATTGATGAGTCCATAGAATATCTCATGTACTCAGAATATAATTACACATACATTTTTCAGCTAATAGTTTGTATAAATTTACGAGTTAATATAACTATTTTAATTCTATTTATAATAATAATAATTATTTATTTGTGTTAATTTTATGCGGGCGTGTTTTAACTACAATAAACTTTTTCACTTTTTGGTTACTAATTGATTATAAATTGTTTAAATTTGTACAAAAGATAGTTTTGAATAAGAACAGTTATTAATTTAATGATTTGTTAACTAATACCGAATTATTTAATTTTAATATGAAAATTAAATCTATACATATTTATTCTCAGATTATATATTTATTTCTAATCCTCGTGATTTTGATTCTGATCTAGTAATTGCGTTGTATCAACGATATGGCTAAGAATGTTTAAATATTTATAATAAATATAAAGCGGGTTTTAATGTGAAGCCGATAATAATATAGAACTTATTATAGAAATCCTGTAGAAGATCCATTATAAGTAATCATCTGTTAAATATCTATATTATACTTAAGCTATAATATATCATACTATTAGTAGGGATAAAAAAAATACAATAATATAAATAAATATAATTGTGAATATCAAAGTATATAAACATAAATTAGACTATATAAAATATAAAATATATAAGAATTAATACTTATATACATAGGTATGATAGAGTAGTAATAATATTTATAAATCAGGACTAACTCATGAATTATTAATAATAATATTAGATAGATATATATATTATAATAATTATATATAATTAGATATAGATATTAATAATATATTATATAATAGATATTATATTAATTAATTAAAGTTAGAATAAAATTAATTAATTAGTTACTGTGTGATATATATAATTAAGTAAGTTAATAGAAGTTAATAAATAAATATTAGTTACATAATTATATATATAGTATATATTATATATATAATATTACCTACCGTCACTGTATTGTGCGTGTAATTATCTATAAATACTATAATTGAATGATCTTAATAATCATGATATAAATAATTATTATCTCATCGTACATTATATCACAATAGTTATATACTGTTACCTCTCCTTATAATGGATGTATATATATCAGTGGCGTATAGGTACTCGTACTTCGTAAATCATAACTCAAGATTAGATAAGTGCGTTTTATACGACTTGCCAACATTCTCACTATGAGTAAGAGTTAGTGAAAACACTCACAGTAGACAACTAAGCTATAATTATTTTAAATGCTCCACTGTTATATAATACATTCGTCATATAATATATTCAGATTGATAAAGACAATAAGAATAAGTATGTGTTTAGTTATTATGAGTACCTGTGAGAGTTTCGGGATAATGTAATATGTATTTCGCTCTGACGAGTGAAGGAGTACGTCATATTCTCCTCTCATATACACTCACGGCACATTAAGGTAATAAATTATGTGATAGCTACTGAGATCTTATTAAATAATATAATTAATATATACTTAATTATTCTATTTTAATTATTACTATGAAAATGGATGCAGATGCCTGTTATCGCTTAAAGTGATGAATGGGAACGATTATAATGTATAAACTTACAATCATTTTATTTATTATTTATTTTTAAATAGTAGTTAAGATATTAATTAATAAAAAAAACTCAAAAAAGTTACTTTTCTTCTATTGAATTCTGAGCAATAAATGGATCATTAACTAAATCACAGTTGTGTTTTCATTCTAACTTTGAATAGAATAATAAAGTATAACTAAGACTGTATAATATATATTATTAAGTATAATAATAAAAATGATAAAAAATAACATTATATATATTAAATATATTGTATGGTAAATAATAGATAAGGAACATCTTTTTATTTCCACCAGATATAAGTAAGATATAGATTAAGTATTATAGTTATTAGTATAATTATAGTATATATATGTACTACCCCACAAAACCAACCCCATCCAGTATCCATATAATAATATAGTTATGAAATAAAACAATGATGTAATATATTAGAATTAAAAAAAATAATACAGTAATATAAATATATATAATATAATATAAGATAGTGTAAATATTATATAAGATATATATATATATATTATATAATTAATTAATTAGAATATATTAATATAATATATTATGAATTTTATGATATATATTAAGAAAACTTTTATATATGGTATAGGAAGTATTAATATAATATAATATATAATATAAGATATAATATAATGTATATAGGGATTTAATATATAAACATATATATATTATTAATATATAAATATAGTATAAGTATATATTAAATGAATATAAATATATTATATATATATATATATTTATATGATATAATATATTAATATATATAAGTATTAAAATTTAGAATATTGTATGGTTTTGGTGTAATTTAAAAATTCTTGAATAACATAAGTCTGTGAATAGTTTCTGTATTGGATATAATATATATATTATTAAATATATTAATAATATAATTATAATATATATATATATATATATATATTACTATATTATAATATATTATATATTTAATATATTAATATTATATATATATATATTTAATAATTCTCAGCGATTATTAAATAATATAAGATTATGTTATAATATAATAAAATATATATATTATACTAATAGCATATAATTAATAATTAATAGTATACATAGTATTTTTAGTAATACAGTATATATATATAATGAATAAAAATAGAATATAATAGATCTATATATATATATACAATATGAAATAATTATAAAAATATATAGGTTATAATATATATATATATTAGTTAAATATATATATAAATTTAATTAATTAATATTAATATATTAATATAGTATTATATTTATTATTAATATTATATATATTATATATATAATATATTAATATAATAATTATATATTAATTATATAGATATATATATATATATATATATATATTATTATATATATATTATTATGATAATAATATGGAGGTTTAATACATTAGTAAATACTATAGATATAATATATAATATATATATTATATTATATATATATTATATATATATATATATATTAATTAGTAATATATATTATATTATATATTAATTAATAATTGTAATATATATGATATATTTATTAGATTAGTAATAATATTATATTATTTATATAGTTGTAGATATATGATAAATTATATTATATATTATATATAGAGATAGAGTTTAATAATGAATTTAATTATTATATATGTAGTAGAGTTAGTGTTATAATATGTATCAAAATGACCCGTCACACTGAGTACCTAACAAGTGAATAATGCCAAGATATGTAATGTAGAAAAATAAGGTGTTCATAGTGGTAATTATTTATTAACATATTATTTAATTGTTATATAATATTTGATTCGTTAATAATATTATTTATATATAAGGTTGCTTGGTTAATGTTCAAAATAAAAATATAAAAATAAATAATAAAATAATTTCCTACATTATATAATAGTCCTAATTATATACTATACAAAAATTAAATGTGTATACAAAATTTTTTTTTCTTGTGAAAATATAATAATAATGAAATAAAGTTGTTATTTATTATATTGGTTAGGATTCAAGATATTAAAATATAGGAACCTTTATATAGGAGTATTATCTGGACTACAGTAAGAATAATATTGACGACTGAGCGAATTAGTATAATAGTGATATATAGTATTTACAGTATTTTAGAAAATATACATAATTCAAGAAATAGATGAATGTAGTGAACAGTAATTTAGTAGTGAGGTATATATATATATATATAAATAGAATACTTTATATGTATGACTATGGTCTAAAAATTTTCGTAATAGTTGAGTAAGTGTGATTTCCTGAATTTTATAGTGAGTGTAAACTGTTGTAAGTGATATTTATGTGTGCTCAATTTCGGCATAGGCGTTAGGAGTTATTTACACTTTCGTGCAACAGGTCATTTTACTATGATTTGATATGATTGAGATGCAAGTATCACACTCACCTCAAATATTCTAGGTTATTATATTCTAACTTACGCCTACTACTTAACTGATATCAGTTATTCCAAGCATCTTACCAGTTAAGACCGTGATAATAAGGCTTATGTCTCAAGATAGGGGATAGTAATAATAATCAGTCGATAAAGACAACTTGTGTAGAATGGCATCCGAAAGGTTCCTAGAACAGTTCCGGAGAGGAGGCGGCCATTTTGGCGTCTCTGTCAGCGATTTCTTGTCAGTTACCCCTACATGATGGGGTCCAAAATAGTGTAATTTGTTTCTTGCGAAGGTGGGCAAAGCAAGCCGAAAAATTTGTTTCTCTCAGCGTGTGTGTTTATAGAATATGGGTTTTAAGCGCCTTGAGATCGCTGAATGAATTTGAATAAATGATACTAGAGTGTTCTTGGTTAAAGAATAAAATTCAAGAGAAAGTAATCACTATAGCCATTAATTCTGCTGTAAAAATTGAAGCATGATTGGGGAATTTATAGGAGAGATTTCAGTCAGGAAAGACAGCAGACGCACTCACACTGTCCTCTGTTTTAGAGCCATCAGTAAATGCTGGAGTAAATCCACCGTGAACTGCGAAATGAAGCAAGAATGATGCCATTAGCAAGGCAGCGGGACATTGAATACAGAAAAAGGAGGATTATCTGGAAGGCGTAGAAATAGAGGCGAAGTAATTTAGTAAGGGACCCATGTATAATCATTAGAAAGTATGAAAGAATCTGAATTAGCAAGTATAAATAGGCGGAAAAAATTGTGACATCACGAAATTTGAAGAAATTAGTGAGAGAGAATTCACAGAAATGAGATTTCACTCGACGCCAGAGTTTGACGAATGGAGTAACTATTATCTTGAACCAAAAACAGCCTCTACACTGCAGCAACTAAACTGGTGACATAACGTACGATGTCGCACCGCTGAATTAAAAGCACTACAACATGCACAAGGATTGTCAGATCCTACAGAAGAATAAATTGAGTTTAGAAGAAAGGAATTACAATAGTAAAAAAGAATGAATTAGAAAAATTAGTTAAGATTTATTATCTTTAGATTCATCTTTAATACTGATGATGACCAACTCCTCAACGAGGATGAAAGCTATTACATACATAACTTTATATTCAATAAGTATTATGATACACTTAAAATTATGTTCAATTTATATACAAGATTATATAAGCAGGGATAAATTGACTAACAAACTGCAACCAAGAGTAATATTTTTAGGTGTAAAACAGTAATTCATATTTTATGATTCATCAGACTCGAACCACTCTTATAAACCATCCACATAACTGACATATATAGCAATTCACATCGAAAAGAAATTGAAGAATTGTGTGTCTAATTATAGACAACTGTGGCTATTTATCCGATTAAAAGAAGATGATGTTTCACAAAGGGAAATTGAAATGGATAAACATGCCATGGTTGAAGTTTAAAAAATCCACATAAAACATTTATAATTGCAGTGAAAAGGGAAGTTGTGGTGGGAAACCCTTTGGGGCCTTACACGATTCTAGGTGCTATATAATAATATATATATATATATATATATGTAGAGTAGTAGTCAATAAAGAAGGTAAATATAGTGTGGGCTAGGTAAATATACCAATTGAGAATATATCCAAATAGTATGATTATGTAGTGCCGGCGGGCATTATAAGCTGGTGATAGATCACAAACTAAATTTTAGATGTACATAAATTTTATCTATTAGAACGTGTGATTTTTATCCAATTTTTTAAAAGTCATGAAGATAAATTATTGCAAACTTTGTTTGCGTATTACTTACTTAATTAAAAGAGATAATGTACTTCTCATTAGGACTTTGTTGTGATCCTATATAATTTGCATAAAAAAGTTAATAAAGTTGATAATAATTTATCATTAATATTACTAAAGTTAATAATTATTCTGTGTCCATTCAAAGTATTTTTTTGCTGTCGTAGTTGATAACTACAAAACTTTTAAACTCATCTATTTACTTTATATTATTATATAGGGGGATTAAGATATGAGACCAGGTCAAAATTTTGGTATCTCTCCTTCCATAATATATATATACTTTTATTATTTAATATATAAAAACCTTTTTGTGAAAGTTCGCAAATTTAGCGTGAAAGATACGTTATAGTGGACGTGCTGACTTTTGTAAGTAATGGCGGTTAGTTTTTAATTGAGTTTACTTGAAATTAAGTGCAGGAGGTAATAGCGTAAGCGGACTTACGTTTCTCGAGGTGCGTAATTGTGACGTTAGCGGTAACTACCTATAAATGAGCTGGTATATTAAATATAATAATGGATTACTATACTTGAATGAGTTATAGCCAACAGTATTCTTAGATAAATAATTATAGTGTATGCTCTCAACCTATTTGTAATATATATATTATATTATATATATATATATATAGATATTATATTTATATCATATAACTCTCACTCCATATCAATAATTATATAATAATAATAAATATATATGAGTATATAATAATATATAATTACAAGGAGAAAACAAAGTTTGTAATAGACATAATGTAATATTTTCTGACTCTTTCGCAAGTCAGCCTCAGAGGTTTATGCTAGAGCGGAAAAATACAACATAAATGATATACGACAAAAATAAGGTGCGCCTCATAAACTTTTTAAACATGTCGTCCTCACTACTAAATAAGTACCCTCTCTCGTACTTAGAGTGTAAAGGCCAATCTATACTCCATATAGTATTCCCTCATAGGGTAAATCTGTATCTGTTATACACTCTCCTTCTAATTAGATAAAAAGTAATATAATTAATATATATATATAAATAATATTAATATTATATCGGATTATCTATAGAAAAGATGATTTTTAATATTATATAATATATAATATAATATATATATATTATATATTATATATATATATATTAATATCATGCTACATATTTTTTTCTTCTTATTTTAACTTAAATTCGGACATCTTCGGGAAAGGTGGTGCGGGGCGCTTTTCCAAAACCAAGCCGACACGTTTATCACTGTACTTTTATAATTTCTTACGCCATGTACCAGGTCCAGGTCATTTAAATTTTTGTTGCGCACCTCAAGCACCGCATCAGGATTGTTTCCGCGCCCTTTCGCTTTTCCTTTATATATTATAATATATTATATAATAATTATAATTAGTATTATATATATATTATATATATATATTATATATATAATATATACTATATTATTAATATATAATTATATAATTACTAATAAAATGGTAATATATACAGTGTGCGGCTTTCTTTGGTCAAAAAATTCTTGAGTAGGCAAAAATCAAATATATATAATATAATTAATATATATAATATATAATATATATAATAATATAATATTATAATATATATATAATATATATTATATATATTAATTATATATATATATATTTTATATATTAATATATATATATAATTTATAATAACTTTAGTGACTTTGATGGTGGATTTAAACAATAATTTTGAGTTATGATTAATAATCCAATGTAGCGTTTATACATACACGTTATAAATAAAAAAACACATTGTGTATATTTAATACTACTATAAAATAAATATCAATGCATAAATTAATATTTTATAATAATCATAATCTCAGTAATTTTATTAATGGTTTTCGTGTGGTGAGATTATTTGATATATCCTCTTTTCTAAATTTTTATTCGAAACGGAGGAGTAGTAACTGAAATGGACTAATAAAAGCTTTCTCTAGCTAAATCTTTTATTGCTTCCATTCTTTCCAGTAGTGAGATTACTTTAACACCGTATTATTAATAGATTATATATATATATATATATATATATAATAATATATATAATATATATAGTTAT
>JABUQX010018252.1:25000-34196 GCA_015478945.1 Trachelipus rathkii
CAGAAGTTAATAAGCAGATATGATACCCCTACAAGCCAATTTTTTTCATTGTTGTTCCTACCCGTTTCAATTTAATAATTAATGACCTAAAATACTGTTTCCCGAATTTTCGAACAACTATTGGACATAATAAAATAATTTTATAAAGAGTTTCTCACTCCGTGAAAATTCTCAGCAGAAATTTGGTGCTAATCATGACTATTGTTATGCCGTAATTCCACGAAGGTGCTGCAAGTACAAATCAATCTTAGGATAATTTTAAAGAAAGTCATCTTTAGCCAAATAAATTATCATTAAAAAATCTCTCATCTGATCCAAATGTAACGCAAGCCACACGAACTGCAGCAAGTCAGCTTTCATCAGCAGCAGGAAGTCCTGCATTTCTCATCTGTTTAATAATCATGACGAAATAGTTCATATTTGGCATGCCTGTAGGAAAATTTTTCATCAAACTAAAGTAAATAAATTTGGATGAGGTTCATTGTCAAAAAGAAAAACTTTTAAATATTTTAAAAACTGATGGAATTGAAAATAATGCAGTCTCTTTTTAACATGGATTCTTTTAAAAATCTAAGAATTTTGCCAAGAATTTTCATTTCCAAGTGCAGTAATCCAAAGGAATTCCACAGCCCTTCAGGGCACATCAACAAAAGTTCTGCTGCAGGATTGCTTCAAGAAAGTTGCACATATTATACTTTATCTCTAGATCTCTCATTCATACATCTGAAGTTCAAATTTTCCGGACACAATATAGACATAGAACCTTTCCATGCATTTGCACGGCCAGTTAGAACAAGACAAACTTAACCAATCCGAATATTTAAAAAAAATTGAACCTCATTATACTGAATAATAATATTTGACGAATTGGTGAAGCAGAATCTTTGTTTGATTTCTGGAATGATTCAGATAGGGAACAGATAGATGAGAAAAAATGAGTTACAGCACTTTACTACAAAATCATTGTACATTTTTCCCAACAGTTCCCACAAGCTATCAAAGTACTTTCCCATACTTCCATCAACTACTTGTGCAATTAAGGTCGTTAAGTACTACGACATGTTATAAACGTGGCTAAGGTCAACTATTTCAAACGAAAGATTAAATGGGCTATGTTTAATAGGCATTCACGGGGGAAAAGTTTCACATCAAAAACTATCACTTGAATAGAAGAATATTATAACTGATTTAAGAAAGAAAAAAGTAACATATTCAAATTCTTATTTTCATGCTAAAAAGGAGAAACAATCTTAATAATATAAGACTTCTTACCAGTTATACTCATTTTGAAATAAAACTTTTCGTAACATTATGAAATATTTACTATTATTTTGCTCTGATGAATTATTATTTTTAAATTATTCAAACCTTTGAAAAACCACTGTCACATTATAAATAATATATATACTATATAGTATATAATATATATATATAAAAACTAGTAATATATTATATAATATATATAACTATATAATATATATATATTATATTAAATATATATAATAAATAACTATAATAACCTATTATAATATATACATAATATTTAATATATACTATATAATTTGCCCCCCTAAATTTTGCTATAACGGCCTTTGTAATATATATATACATTATATATACTATATATATATATACTATATATATATAAGAGTATATATAATATAGTATGATATATATAATAACATAATATTATATTATATATTATATCAGTATATATATATGTATATCATATCATAATATATATACTATATATATAATGTTGTGCTTTACGTATTGTGGGTGGTATGAAAATGAATATCAATATATAATAGGTATAAATACATAATAGATATAGAATATTATATGTCATATATTATATATAATTATTATATATATTATAATAAAAAATTCATAAAAGCTTAGAAATCACAAAAATTTTAATGACCAGAGATAATATTTAACTAAATCAAATAAAGATAGACTACATTATTCGGGTCGTATATTAACGACCGATTTCTTTTGTACTTTTCTTAAATCTTGAAAAATAATAATAATAATAATAAAATATAATAATAATTAATAATATCAATAATAAATATATAATAACTATAAGCTAATAATAATAATAATAAAATAAAATCATAATAATAATCAATAAGATAAATATAATATTTTGTTATTATTTATTATCTATTATGGAACTATTATTATTAATTTATTATTATTTTCATTATTATATATTCATTATTATTATTATTATTACATGTATCATTAGTGTAGTCGGTAATGTAAACCAAACATTTAAAATTTACCTTTAAATTATATATTATATAAATAAAAGAAGTATAAAGCAATAATAAAAAGTCTAATAATCAATATAATAAATTAAAAATGAGTAATATTAGAAAGAAAAATAAACACATATCAGACTCTTACTGGGGTAATAATTCAAATTCAAAATTCAAATTCCAAAAAATATACAATTTACGTTAAGCTTTAACACACAGTTTAATATCTATAGCTGTAGTTATACAATGCCAATATTTTAACACGATATACAACTTTCTAAAAGATGGGGCTAATAATCTGTAACACAATGTTGTGTCCTTTGATCCCCAAAACAACATTGATAAGTTATAAATTAAATTTAAGTAATTGAGTTTAGGATTGAATTTATTCCAAAAGCAATTTAAATTTATTAATTTATATATTTATATAATATATATAGTAATAATATTATTTATATACTATATACATATAATATATATATAATATACTAATATACTTATATATATATAGTGTATTGATACTATATATATTATATATATATAGTATACTATGTGGCGTGTGTGTATGTTAGATTCGTTTGGTGTTTAGATTGTGTGGATAGAGTTGTGCTTTACTGGGAGCTCCGTTGTTATTTGAGTGTGTTTTTAAATGTTTTAGCTATTTTGCATTAAGAATTTGTTTGTTACCATTAAACCGCTCTTCCAGTTTTAATGTTTTAACCTATTATTATGGTTTTAATATTTGAGGAGTTTTGATCATCCTTAAAGTTAAAAAGATAATTTTAAATCCTTTTTAAATTTTTTAATTTTGAAACTTTTTAGTTATGTTTGATAGCATAGTTAGTTTTTTAGGATTGTGTAATACGTAGTGTAGATAGTACTAGGGTATATTTTTTTTTCGTAGTCTTTTTAACCTTAGTTTTTAGTGTTTCTATCTACTTATATTTATTTTAAACCGGGTTTAAGCCAAAATAAGCACCAACGTTTTATTAAATGTTATCTTTTAATCTTTACGATATCAGTTTTTACGTTGAATAATTGTAAATTTTTTTTTTCTTTCGTAAAATTGGTGAGGGTGTACGAGCGCGTGTGTTTTTAAAACTTTCTAGATTTACTTTTCACATTCTTTACATATTTATTAAAAAATAGTCTTTATCGTTTAAACATTTCGTTTTTTTTTAGTGTGGCTAAAAATGCTAACGTCCTGTTTTTTTTTTTCGTCTCTTTTTTTTTGTTTGTTGTTTTTGCACGCACACCGCACGCACTCTTGCGCAGGCATCGGGCCTTTCTATAGACTCCTACTAACATCCGCCGCTTAAAATCTAACTTTGCATCCGTGGAAAACCACCTCTCTAACTCTAACCTACCTTTTGGCTCTGTCTGAGTCACAGATGGCTAAAGAATTCATCCTTCAACTCGTTAATGTTACTCCAATTTCCGTCTAAAGGTGGAGTATGTGCCTATGTAAACATAAAAACTCCTATAACACGTCTCGAGAATCTCGAATCCTCTAACTTCGAATTCTGTGGCTTAAAATCTTCTTCCTTCTACTACATATAATCTTAGTGCTCTCTGCTACTGTTCCTCAACTAACAGAACAGAATTTTCACGGGGCCTTTTTGAATATGCTGTATCTCTTCCGTCACGAGACTGTTGGTAATCTTCCTATAGCCAAATACTGAGGTCCCTATTTAGGGGATATTGACGTACCCAACACTGAATGGTTGGGGGTTCCTCTCATACTGATCTATAGGTCGGGAGGAGGCCGAATCATTCTGTATTCTCCAACGATCTGGAGCACCTAATTAAAGAACCTGCACACCGTTCCGGATCGTCCTAACCAATTCTCTGAACACACTTGAACTATGTTCACCAACTAGTCCTTCTCCTGCATAAATACAACCCACCTCGTCCTATTGGTAAATCTGACAATAACCTCATATCTCTTAATTTAATACTTTCTGTCCAACAGCTCCATCCTGCCCTAGCGCGTTTTTCTCTGGCACTCTTGATCGGGCCCGGATTGGGAGGCCTTGAGATGCTTCTACGCTAACTATAATTTGGACATGACTGTCTCTGACTCTGGTGACGCTTTCCGTCTTTCTCCGATAAAGGTGGAGACTGTAAATCACTAATGGAAGCAGGTTCATTCCTCTTCGACTAAATCTTATCTCTCCCTCATCAATCCCATTGGTTCGATCTGTACTCTGTTCTCTGGCATTCAGGCTAGAGCCAGTGCGGTTATCGGAGTGGAAAATTTCGATTTCTCACTATCACTCCCGAGCTAATTATCGCATGACAGCACTAGAAATACCGTTTGCAGGATACTCATTCGACGAGCAAAGGCGGGCTTTTCACAAACGAAAGTGCGTCTAATCCTCCCTTGTTTCTCCACTGACAAAGTCTCTGGCCTCTGTTCAAAACATCTCTAACAACTTCTGTAAATCTGCCTTTCCGTCTCTTATTCGTTCCTGATTGGTTCTGTTGCTAAATTCTCCAAGTTTTTGGGAGAAAGGTCACATCCTTCGGCCTCCTATTTGTCCTCTAAACCAACCCGTGGGATGATTCGTGGCTTCCTCTCCTCCTGACCTTCCTCCTCTCAGGTGTCCTATTGCCTGTGATTCTGTGATTACTCTTGATCGGGTGCATGGCCTCCTAAATTTTGAACGTAGGACAAGGCGTGAGGTGGCGCCGGATGGCATGTCCTCACCCGTGGTTTTGAGGGAGTTGTCGCTACCGTCGCCGTTGGCCCCTCCTCTCGTTTCAAACTATATTCAATCTATGTCTCAATACTCAAACTTTCCTCGTGTTTCGGAAGCACGCACATGTCCAACCGCTTCCGAAAAAGGAAGCCGCTCTGATCCTCTAACTATCGCCCCTATAGCTCTCACTTGTAATTCTTATCTAAGATCTTTGAAAACCCTTCTCAACCTCTCACTTCTTAGACCATCCTGGAATCTTATTCACTTCTTTCCCTGATCGCCATACGGCTTTTCGGCGCTCTGAGGTCCACTGGCGATATTACTTCCTAATTACTGATACTATGTTTTCGCGCAGCTTAGAACATGGGGAGCTTGCGTGGTGGGCTTGACATATCCAAAGCATTTGACCGGGTATGGCCAGCGTCACTCTGCTCTCCAAGCTCCCTTCTTTGGGTTTCCCCCCTTCTCTTTGCTACTTATGTCTAGTTTTTCCTCAAATTCGCCTCAAACTGGAAGATGTTGTTGATGGGGCGACTTTTCTTCTTCTTTCTAGTCATTGTGGGTGTTCCTCAGGGTTTCGTCTTATCCCCTACTTTATTCTTAACTTTTCCATTAATGATCTTTCTCACCTGCACATCTAACGTTATACACTCATATACCGATGACTGCGACCCTTTCATTCTTTAAATCTCATTTCAATTCTGCTCCTTCTTTACTTTCTAGAATTGCCCTCTTCGTCTTTAACTCTTTCCGATTCTAATTCTCCCGCAGATCTGGATAGACTTCCGGGTGGGGTCGTCTCAACCTTGTTGAAATTTAATTCTTAAAAACTCAACTTCTACAAATCTCCTCTCTAAAACAACTTCCAACTTTCCTATCTCTTCGACGGTTTCTCTCGTTTTCTCCTGTTTGAACATATAAAACATCCTTTTTGGCCCTAACATTAACCAAAAAAAATTGTCTTGGAAACCTCACATCACAAGGTTGCTAGGGGGCGGCCTCAAAAGAAACTGGGAATGGTCTGTCTTAGACTGCGTGACTTTTTTTTCTCTTCTCAGTTACTCCAGCTATTACAAGGGCTCATCCACCCTTGTATGGAGTACTGCTCTCAATCTGGGGGGGCTACTGGGTTCACCCGCCCTTTTTGGACAGCGGTCGAGGTCAAAGGCCAAAGACTATAACTGTTCCTATAAACTTTCCACTTTCACTTGACCCTTCTATCTTTGGGGCGCGATGTTGGTGGCGCTACATCTCTTTTCTATAGGTACCCAGCGGCAAGTGCTGGAGTGCTCGAGGAACTCTGGTACTCGCGTACCCCACCTTTACGGCGCCCGCGTAGCACAAGGGTGCTGTGTCTGCGCATGAGTTTTGTGTGGATACTGGTAACTCAGGCTAGTACGCTGCGGTGCTTCCTTCTTTCTTGGGCCCCTCTGTTCTGTCGGAATTCTCTCTCCATACTTCTGTGTTCCTCCTGATGAATCTTAATCTCTCTCTTCAAAGCTTGCGTCTGTGCTCCTCTGCGTAAATTGCATTAGTTGGTGAGCTTCTGAGACGTGTAACACCCCTCCCTTGAAATAGGGCTCTGCCCGTGAAGTGGTGGTGACAACTATTAAAAAATAAAAATTTAAAATACTACTAACAACAAAATACGATAACAATCAGAGCTAAATAAGTATTAATTAACAGATTTGTAACTAATTATAGGGACTTAAAACTTAAACAAAATTGGAATATTATTATGCTCTTTGTAAAAGTTTAAAGCAATAATAATAATAATAATAATTAATAATTAATAATAATATAAATAATAATAATAATAATAATCAGTAAAAATATTATTAAGGTACAAAAAAATATATAAGATAATAACTCTACTAACAATGCTAGAAATTTTTTAAGAGTAGCTATCACTAAGTAAGCAATACAACCATGAATTAGTGGTTGTTATAGTGCATTCAGTGAAAGATAAATTGCTGTAAGAAATACTAAACGATAATAATAATAAAATAAATAATAATCAATATAATATATAATAATAATAATAATAATAATAATAATAAAGAAGTATAATTAATAATAATAATAATAAAATAATAATAATACATAAACACGCTTACAAAAAATAAATTTCTAAATATAAAAAAATAAAATTATTTTACATTAATTGCGAAGTTTTAAAAATATTCTTGATGAAAATCAAAAAATCAAAAAAAGGCTTACATTGCATTGCAAATACAACTATTATCGTGTGGATACTAGGTGTACTGCAAAAAACACTCAAATATTCAACAAAACATTCAAGCATTCATTCCTTTTTCATTAAATTTCCATGATGTCCGGCTTCAACGTTTTTAAATAAACAGAGATCCTGCTATGCGCAGACTCGTAAAATTACCACTTGAAATAAAATTTTAACAAACAAAAAAATTTCGCAATTTCAACGGATTTGTGATCCGTCGTGTAATGCTCCATATTTTACTGGGATGTTTCGATGGGATCTCCATTGGGTCCAACGTTCGCCGATTTTCAACATGTCTCATATTGAAAACCTAATTATGAATGAAAACATAACACACATATTAACTCGAAGACATACTTTAAGATACGTCGATTGACCGTTTGTCATATTTGAATAACATTCAATAATCATTAACAACAATCACTTCATAGAAAGAACTATAATACCCACTTTCAACCAGTACGAGCTATCAGACTACAATACACCAATTATGAAGATGTTAAAGAATAAAACTGGCTACATTTGCTAGACAAGTTGCTAGATTTAAAAAAATGTATATGGTTGAAGAGAAGTAACATGTTAAAAGTACAAGATAAAGGTTTATACAATTTATGATTCAGATATACTCAGAAAGATATAAACTATCTATTTTTAAAACCCTAAATCCGTAGAGTTTCTAAAATCACTTCAACGTGGGAACTCCTTAACAAAGGGGGGAGATAATTAGAAATAAAACAAATCAAACTAATTAATATATGGTTTATTCGTGCGCGAGGGTTTTTTAAACATAGAAGGAGCAGGGTTTATTAAATGCCGAGACACCTGAGTACACAACATGATTTACACTTTCAAAATCTACAAAATTCGACACATTAACTGGAAAGCAAGATAAACTTGAATTATTTTCGACTGCATCATCAAATATCTGGCACCAAACGTTTTTCTAGAGAGAATCGAAAATTAAATACATAATTGTAAGGAACATTGTTGCAAATTTCAGACAAACAGAGTAAATGTTAAGAAGTTACTTACACGACCCGAGCGAGGCTTGTCCCTCCGTATTCTATTCTAGTCACACACGTGGTACCGAGAGAGTTGTTCGAAGGAGGATTTACAGAGAAAATTCTGGTGGATATCCATTTTAAATTGGCAGAAGAATAAGAATGTATGATATCCTCTTATTGTTGAGGCGGATCACAACTATCAACTTCTAAGAACCGAATTATGGCATACACAGGTCATAACCAGAAAATTTATGGAGCATTACAAACCGACGGCATCCAAAAATCTCCTCCTACAAGGCTGAAAAATTTACTAATTGTTTTAACATTTATTTTCAAGTTGGTAATTATTCTGCTATGCGCATAGCAGAATCTCTTTTTTATTAAAATTAAGCGCCGTGGACATTAATGAATGAATTAAAGAATGAATGAATCTATGAATGTTATGAATATTTGGTTGTTTTGCAAGGTTACACAGAAAACTGGGTCAAAACAGCCTCATGTAATGAGGCCGCCTAGAGTGGGGCACGTTGTCAAATTTCGTGGCTAAACGCAAATCGTAAGTGCCTTTAAGGTTTGTTGGGATTTTTTTGGTTCTTTCATTTCTAAAATGCAAAAAGATTGATTTTTAAAGACTTCTAAGCAATTAAACCTACCATATAAATGAACTAAATAGCGGCATATATAATAGTAATAAGTAATAATATACGGTTAAATGAGGATAGAAGTGAACAATATAATACAATGTCAATAATAAAAATACCAATATAAATAATAAAATAAATAAAATAATAATATAATGATAATATAAATAATATTATAATAATAATAATAATATAATATAATAATAATAATAATAACATATAATACAATCATCGTCCTAACAATAATAAAGAGATATAATATAATAATAATATTAATAAATATCAATAATTAATAATATAATAATAATACATAAAATAATCAATCAATAATAATAATAATAAT
>JABUQX010018253.1:0-10000 GCA_015478945.1 Trachelipus rathkii
GTTTCGTATTTCCTATATGATAAATTTTAATTCAATTATAATTAATATTATATTAAATATAATATAATACTATTATATTTATATTATATTATATATATATATTCTATATATTATGATTAAATTTTATATATTAATTTAATTTTTTATTAATTTAAAATATTTATAAGATACTTTATTAATTATATTAAAATAATTCATTAATTAATTTAATTATTATATATATAAGTTTAAGGAATTAGTTGAGTTTCTTGTCCGTTACTTGTCAGTTATTCGTCATTATTCGTCTTCTACTAAAAATATTTATGATGATTTTTTATATTTATTCTTATTATATTTTATCTTCAATTTATTATGAATATACTATTTATCGTTTCCTTTTATCTAGTAAGGAATACTGTTATTTTATCTAACACCTTCTATTAATTATATAACTTGTGATTTCAACAGGTTCATATTATAATTTAACCTATTTATTTATAGTTATTGAGTTATTCGAAATGAGAGTCTGATTGTCTTTAAGTTTTCCGTTATTCTTGTCCTATTATAAATTAAAATAAGTAATAATTATATAATATTTATTTGATAAGATGGTCTAGTTGGTCGACATCGACATACCGTCTTAATATTTCTTCACGCATTAGTCCTCTGAAGTTTTAAAACACAATTGGTTATAAATTTTCATAAAATAATAATCTACGAAATTCTATAATTCAGTAATTTTTAACTTGCACTATCTTAATTTTCTTTCATTTAAGACAACAAATTCGTGAAGTGAATTAAAATATGGAGAACAAGTTACTAGGCAAACTTTACCCCATTATATTACATTGAAAAATTCCGGAATTCTTAGCGCGGCTTCCATATTATTTATATATATATTATAACTTATCCTATACACTATTATATATAATATACCCTATATATTATTGATACGTTTATTTACCTCGTAGATCGTACTATATACTTAAGAGTAATAAATTGGATAAACGGTCGATTTTAAGAATATTCGTCATGGTTGAAGTACATTTCTTTAATTTAGCTAATATTATTATGTAATACATTTATATATTGCATATTAAGCTATAATATTTTACCTTATTTATATATACTATATATATAGTCAAACTTAGGTATTATTAAGAAAGATATTAGTTTCCAATTGTCTCGTATATCAAAGGCAAATTTTATATTATAGATTTATATTATAATCTTAATTTTTTATAATATAATATACTCAAACATCAATAAAGGACCTTATATTATATTAATAATATTAATTAGGGATTACTATTCAAACATATATTATTGAATAATGTACATAAAGAAAAAATCCCCACTCATTCATCACATAATAATTAGCAATAGGTAAATATAATAAATTTGAATTGATTTATAAAAAGCAATATACTACGTGGTAAGACACCATTTTTTCAACTGTTGGTCAAACTTTACGTATATCTCTCTAGCAAGTCCTCCAAACTTCTCACCCCTAATATTTACATCTTGCCTTGTATTTCGTCCTTCTCATCTCTCTCCTCTTTTCTTCTCCTCCAAATTCTTTACCAATTTTTCATTGGGTTTTCCCCCAATGGGTACCCATATTTCGCCTTCGGTTCCATTTTTCTTCTCTTCCATCTTTCTCCTTTTCATTCACATGCATCATTTCTCTGCTCTCGTCTCAAACACAACACACTAACGATAACAACAAACACAGCATGACACACACCATTACTCCCTCCCGTCCTCTCTCCCCTCTTCTCTCTCTCTCTCTCTCTCTTCCTCTCCCTTCTCTTCCTCTCTATCGTCTCTCTCTCTCAGCTCTCCATCATCTTTCTCTCTCTTCAGCCCTCTCTCTCTCTCTTGTCTTCTCTTCTTGACTTTCTCCAACTCGAGTCTATAATTTTCGGAGGATTTTATTTTTAGAATGTTTTTTGTTTTTTTGTTTTCAATAAATTTGCAATGGGATTTGTTGCAACTATTTGCACTACTTTGGTCACTAATTAAACTACAAGGTTGATTTTCCATTCATTGGGGGATTCCCGAATATCTTCCTCACAAGAGACAACATATAAAAGAAAAGTCAAGGAGTTGTTTAAATGACAGTTCTAGAGGACATGAACAGAAAACAAGTTTGAGGTATTATAGAAATCCAAAGGGGAGGAGAGACAGGAGAGAGAGGAAAATGAGAGGAACAGAGAGTGAGAGGAAAGATAAATAAATAACATCTTTAAAAAAATAAACTAATAAAGATGTTAAAAACATTAAATATAAATTCCTTTTATTTTATTTTTTAACTCTTATATAGAAATATTTGAAATTGATATTGAAAGAAATGAACACAAACTCTCCATAAATAATAAATTATAGACAAAATATTAAAATAAAAATGAAAAAAATAAATAAAAATGTAAATAAAAAAATCAAATAAAACTAAATATGATAATAATACAAAATGATACATATATGATTGGATATGCTCAGGAGTGATAACAAATAATAAACAAAAAATAATGAATAAATATATTAATGAAAAATAACTCCCTTATTAATAAGCAAAGGAATGAATAAATAATCTTTTAAATAATTTAAATTTAATAATATAATAAAATAATAATATAATAAAATAATTAAATAATAATGATTAAAATAATAATAAAAAAAACACTTTCTTAATAATAGTTTAATAGTAATATTGCGATAACAATAATAATAAAATATAATAAAAAAAAGAAGAAGATACTAATAAAAAAATAAAATAAATAAAAATAAAAATAAAAATATATTATAATAATAAAATTTCTAATAATAATATAAATCACTAAAAATAAAAATAAAATAGAAATAAAATAAAAATAATAAAATTATTATTATTATTATTATCTATTATTATTATATATTATTGTTATTTATATTTATTATTATCATTATTATTTAAATTGTAATATATTATTAAATTATTATTGTTTATATTATAGTAGTTATTATTATATATTATATTATTATTATCATTATTATTATTATTATTATTATTATTATTATTAATTATTATTATATTATTATATATTATTATTATTATCATTTATGTCTTATATATTATTATTATTATTATTATTATTATTAATTATTTATTATTATCTTTTATTCTATTTTAAAGAAATTTTTATAGTCCTAAAGAGTGATTTTTCTTTCTCTCTCCTCTTTCTCTCCTCTCCCTCCCTCTCTCTCCCTCCCTCTCTCTTCACTCTCCTCTCTCTCATCTCTCTCTCATCTCACCATCTCTCTCCTCTCCTCTCTCTCGTCTCTCTCTCTTCTCTCATTACACGTTTCTTCTCCATCCCTCTCCTTCTATTCGATTCTTTTTTCTCATCTCTTCATAAGGCAAGATTTCATTCTAAGACTCTGTTTTGTTTTCGTGTAGTGAATGCTTTTTGATGAAACAATATTTGAAGCTTGCCTCACTTCTGAGTTTCTTCCATCGAGTTTGATACTTTTAACAGACACACGTGTAGAAGAAAAAGAATTTATGAACGTTGAAGAGTGACATATACGGAGAAAAAGTTGTGTTATAAGTCAAAGAAAGAAGAGGAGACATGGCATGGAGGTGGATAGAGAAAGAAAATGAGGGAAAGTGAGGGGAGAATGATAAACAAAAACATCTTCTAAAAAATAAAAAGAGTTAAATCTCAAAAGTTAAAAGAATTCACGAAAATTTCATGATATTTTCTTTCTCAATTTCATTGAGAAACCCTACTAGAAATCGATTAAAAAATAAAATAAAAACAAAACACACAACTAACAAAAACTAAAAAAATGTGAATCTAAACAAAAATTAAAAAGGAAAAAAATAAGAAAATATTTAAGGAAATATGAAAATAAAAAAAATGAGTAAACAATGAAAGAAAATTTATCTTAAAAGATAACTCAAAATTGAGTTAAGTAATGAATATAAATATCTCCAAACGTTTCCTGGTAGAAATGTCAATATTTTTATGAATAGTAATATTTATGTTTCTTATATATATAATATATATATAACATATATAGTTATATATTAAAATTTAAAGATAATATATATATATAGGTATATTTAGATATATAAATTTAAATATTTACATTATAGAAAACGATGGTCTGGTGATATTCATATCATAGTATAAAATATTATATATATTTTTTTTAGTATTTAAATATATACATTTAAAGATAATATATAAACTAAAGATATATTTTATATAGTGGTAAGTTCATATCTGATGATATTATGGCCGTATTGGTGTACTATATATAATAACATATAATAATAGTATATAATATATATATATATTATATATAAATAATAGTATATATATATTAATATATATTAACGTATTATATATATATATAGGGGTTATATATCATAATATATATAATATATATATATTGTAAATTATATATATATATTATAATTCAAAAAATTAAAACCCCTTTCTTGGAAATGCTTATGAAGGGCATACATTGGTAATCAAACATTTCAATATATAAGAAAGCCAACTTCACAATGTTAAACTTATAGCGCGATTGGTATTCTTTATTGTTCACACACGAAGGTCTGGGACCTCACTATCTTTGTTTTTGCATGCACTACGTATTTGTTCCCTCAACATTACAGTGTAAAATCAATTTCTTGTTTAACACCTTTAAAAATTTCAATATATCCTCCTCTCAATAATCAAATAGAGCTTAAAGAAAAAGCAAACAAATTTGCTATGACTCTCATAACCCAGTAATCCTACAAAAAACACACCTATCTGGCTGTCCCACTACCTTTTGCCAATTGCATGCAGAAAGTCACTTGCCGAAGAATGTCGTTACCTTAACCGCGCATCAGAAATACCTACCCCTTAAAAAAGTTTCAAAACGCCTAACAAATTGTAAATAGCCCTTTATTCTGCACGGTATAGCGATAGATTAACGCCAATAGGTTTGTGATAGAAAGTATTGAGGCGGAGAGACATGTTTGACTTTAAAAGATGATAATGAACGCACCCATAACTATCGATCTCACAATTACGATAAGAGCATAACTCGATCACTGTACTCCATCATAATCACGATTAATCATAAAATCATCTCGTAATAGTGGAACACACATTAAAGTCTCAGATATAAACAAGAAAATACATCGAAGTCATATTGCATTATATAATACGTAATAACTTAATAAAATAGCGAGGTGAAATATACAAATATAGAGTACAAAAAATTTAATGAATGAAAAATACAGAAATTTTTTCAAAAATATCGATAAAATAGTTAGATCATCACAACCATCCAACCTGAAAAATTGTTTCATAAACCTTCAGATCTTTCTTTAACGGGCAACTCCCTTTCTATTCAATATCACTGTTCCGATCTGAAGAAGCCGTTACTATGGCGGCGAACTATGAACTTGATAGTGAATTCAGATTGTAGAATAAGTATTTAATGTGGTATTGATGTTTTGTGATATACACCGTCATTTTTGTAATTGCTTAATATTTAAAAAGTGAACTTTAAGTTGTTAGTTCATAACTTCATTCCAGCAATATATTTAATATATATATACTATATTGTGATAGGAGAAGCAGGGAATAATTATATATATATTAAATATTAGAGTAGTTGATATGTTAGGTGGGGTATGATCGGTGTGTGATTGTTTATAGTTAGGGAGTAGGTGTCGTAGGGGATATATATGATTTTAATATAGTGCTGGTGTTGTCTAGATATACTGGTGATATAATAGTAGAGATATAACTATGGGGCTCTCTTAGACAAAGAAGAATTGATTCACCACCTACTTCTCCACCTCAGAATAATTATAATAATCATATAATAAATAATAAATAATGATATATAATAATAATAATAACTAAAATAATAATAATTAATAATATATAATAAAATAAATGAATAATAATCAAATGTTACACAGTATATATGGATGAATAAGAATATAATAATAAATATAATAAGTTTAAAATTTTTTATTTTCTTCAGAAATCTCTCTCCATCTATCATCTATCTATCTATCCTACTATCTATCTATCTATCCTATCTATATCTCTATCTCTATCGTCGTATCCTATCTCATACATTATCTCTATCTCATCTCTATACTATCTTACCCTATTCTTCCTCTATCTCACTAGTCTCTATCTCTATTCTATATCTCTATCTCTATCTCATCTCTATCTCTATCTCTCTCTGTCTCTATCTCTCTCTCCTCTCTCTCGTCTCTCTCTCGCTCTCTCTCTCTCACTCTCATCTCTCTTCCTCTCCTCCAATCTCCTCCTCTCCTTCACTCCTCCCTCTCTCTCTCCTCTTCTCAATCTCTCCTCCCTCTCATCTCTCGCTCCTCTCTCTGTCTCTCGCGGTGGGAATGGTGTCCGAGGTCTGTTCGCTGTGTTCGTGGGCTTCTCTTCTTGGTGGATAAATGCATAATTTGGTCTACAGATGTTTTGTTTTTGTTTCCACTAAGCCGGGAATTGATTGTTATGAAAAGCAAATCGAACATTGTCCACCTAAGCGGGGTTGTTGCTTTTGTTCACGTAATATTTTGTTCTACAATGATTTTCAGTATCCATTGAGTTGGATACTTTTTCACAGGGAAGACATAATTTCGTGTTAATTAAGTGTTTGATGATGGGAGGGTCTGAAGGCGGGAAGGAGGTGTGAAACAGATAAAATGAGAAAAAGTTTTGATGTTGAGTAATGGGAGAGGGAGGAAAGGAGAAGAGAGTGAGAGAGGGAAGAGAGAGGATGTGAGAGGGTTAGGGGAAGTGAGAAATAGATGTTTTAATAGAAATAGTGCGAGACGTTCGTGTTAGAAAATTTATGGAAGAGCAAGCTATGAGTAGTTAAATACTTATGAATCGGTAAGAATTTCTTGCATTCTGGGATTTTTTTAGAATCTATTTAAAGAATTATAAGAAATCGAATTTTTTAAAGAATGAAAAAAAAAAAATAAATAAAATATTCAAATAAAAAATGAAAAATAAAAGCAATGAAAAGGAATGTATACAAACAGCTATAACATAAAATAATTAGAGAAATATACAAAAGGTTGTTAAAATAATAACAAACATTAAACTGAATAAAGATTGTGAATGAAAAATTTGTGTATGAGTAAAAAAATAAATAATAAATAACGTCGCCAACTGTAATTGAATATTATTTAATAATAAAATAATATTAATATATAATAATAATAAATTAATCAAATAATAATAAAATAATAATAATAATAATATTAATTAATAATAAAATCAATAAGTAATAGTTAATCATAAGTAATAATAATAGTAGATAAATAGTAGTAATTTAAAGAAAATAGTAATATGTAATTAAAATAGTAATAATAAAAAAGTAGTAATAATGTATCATAAAATGAGCAATAATAATAATAATAATAATAATAATAAAATAATAATAATAATAATAATATATATAATTAAAATGAAATAATAATGATAATAATATGATAATGAATAATGATAATAATAAATGATAAACATAATGAAAATAATATTAAGATAATATAATAATAAAAAAATGATAATGATAAGATAATGAAATATAAGGATAATGAAAATAATGATAAATAATCCAAATTTTAATCGATAAAATAAAAAAAAAATAATAAAAATTTCAACATAAAAAAAGAAAACAAATAAAAAATTGAAAACTAATAAATTAAATTAATAATAATAATAATATAATGATAAGATTAATATAGCATAACTAATGACAATAACAATAACAATTAACAATAACATCAATATAATAATAATAATAATAATATAATAAAATAATATATATAAATCAATAAAATAATATAATAAATACATTAATATAGTAAATGGATATATATAGAGAATAGTTAAAATATTGATGATAAATTTCGACTTGTATTGATATAAATAAAAATAAAAGAAACATAAAATTAAATAGAAGGGTATAACTGATGTTAAATAAAGAATGAAATGAATAATTTATAATTAATAATCAATAAAAATTAGTAAATTTAATAAAAAAATTATATGTTAATTAACGATATGAATCAACTAATTAGAAAAGAAATAATAATTATAATTAAAATGAATTTAATAATTAAAAAATGAATAAATTAATGATAGGCCTGAAACTAAATTATAAGTTTTCTCTTGAAAACGGACGTTAAAATATTGAATTCATTTATCACTCTCAATCGATAATACATTTATTAGAACTATTTTTGAAAAATATCCGAATTCATTTTTTATATTTTAAATTTCAATGTTTTTTTTTTTTTTTTTTTTTTTTTTTTATTTTATCAAGATTATATTGTTTTGATACAATAATTTATTCCTTTGTGAGATGTTGGAACGACTCGAGATAGATCAAGAGTCTCTAGAAGAGGTATCAAGGTCTTAAGCAAGACAAGAGACGAGAGGAGAGAGAGAGAAAAGCAGAAGAAGAGAAGAGAGAGAAGAGAGAGAGAGGAGAGAGAGAAAGATGAGAGAAGAGAGAGAGAGAGAACGAAAACCATTGTAATTTTAATTTAATTCCAAAATTATAGAACACATTTTTCATTCATCTCTCACATACTTATCTCTTCTATTATTTTCTCATGCAAATATCTAAACTATATCCTGTTTAATCATATATTTATATATATTATATATTATATATAAATAACTATATATAATATATATACATATACTATATATATAATCTATACATAATATAATATATATATATAATATATGTTATATATAATACTACTATAATTATATATATCACATATATATATATAAATATAATATATATATATAATATATATATATATATATATAATATATATACTATATATATATGTATGGCGTATATACTAAAATAATAATATATCTTTCATTCATGCTAACGACTAACAAGCATGAGGTTATATGGTTAATGGTGACGCATAGACAGAACAGAAGAATTAAAATATATATATTATATATATATTTATATATATATAATATATATATATATAATACTATATATATATATATACTAATATATATTATATTATATATATATAATATTATATATAATATTTAAAATAAATATATAATTACACAGTATATATGTATGTATGTATGTATAACATATATACTATATATATATATAATATATATATAATATATATTATATATATAGTTAAATATTATATACATTATATATATATAATATATATATATTTTTAATATTAGTTAATATATATATAATATATTATATACATAATATATATACTATATATTAATATATATATATAATATTATATATATATATATAGTATATATATATATAAGATATATAATTATGTATAATAAACTTATAATAAAATATAAATACAATATATAATATATATAGGATAATATATTAAGATATCATATAATATATATATATAATATACTAAATATATATACACCAGAAAAATTATTATGATTTAATTATTATCATATATAATATATAATTATATATATAATCCATATATATATATATATAAGTAAAATATAACACTAACTAGATGTTATTAATATATATATATTTGTTTATATATATTATTATATAATATAGTAAAACTATATAATATAATATATATAAATTTACATATATAATAACATATTATATACCTTATATTAATATTATTTATAATATATGTTATATATATATAATATAAATATTAATTAATAATATATATTATATTAATATAATATTATATTATATATTATATTAATATTATATAATGCATATATATATAATATATATATATATAATATATATAATAATAATATATTAAAATAACGTATATATATAATGGTATAGTTATTATATATATTATACTATATTAATTTCTTAGGCATTAACATTAAAACTATAGGTTTTTAGTATTTTAGAATAGGTGTTATTATTAAATATATATATAGTATATAGTGCATGCAGTATTTGGTTTGCA
>JABUQX010018253.1:17500-18936 GCA_015478945.1 Trachelipus rathkii
ATGTTTCTAAATATATATATATATATTAGAATCATGATCATGATCAGGAGGAATGCCATTAAACATCTCACTCTTATTAATTATTTATTATTATTATTATTATTATTATTATTATTATTATTATATATTATTATTATTATCATTATTATTATTAAAATTTTATTTTATAAATAATATCATTCCCTCCCTGAAATGGAAATAAAAAATCTTTTTTATTTTTGCTGTTGTTTTAGAGTCTAGGATTTAAATAAACTAATTATTTGTTAAGGAATTCAAAATGCTCCTGTACTAACGTTGGTTGGAAAGAATAGATCAATAATTAGTTAACATATATGTTTTTTAACTAGACTTTGCAGAGCAAGCTGTAAACGTGCGCATTAAGATCCCAGCTAAATGGGTCGATGACTTGATCGTTAGTTAATTTAAAGTCGTTCTATGATGAATAAAGAGCAAAGCCAATTCATTTAGAATTTAGATATTTTTCACATGCTCTGTTCTCAATACTTGAAATCCTTTCAGTCTAGAAAAAGCTTGTATAATTATGATATAGAAACTGCTGAAGTCTGAAGTATTTTCAACAGTAAGGTTTTTATTTGAGAACAAGTTTTCGGGCGCATTGTGTTTATCCGCGAGGACACTTGGTGGGTTTTTTCTTGAATCCTTTCCCCATAGTCTGTCATATTCCATCTCCAGGAAAGACTTTATAGCAAGAATCAATCAAATCTGTCTCTCTGTAGATTCGACTGCTGATCAAACTTTGTCAATGAAGCATCAAGTTGGTTTGGGAAAAGGTATTGAAAAAAATGAAACTTGCCGGAGAGTTAAAACTTTCCATTTAAGGAAACAAATCATATCATCTAAACATGGCATAAAAATTGCTAGTCGAAAGTAACTCTCCGGGTCTGTAGAAGATGGATTGAATTTTATCTTCTGGATACAACTGTTCTTCCTTACTGTTATTTCGATATTTATATGATCTGCCGTTCAGTGAAGATTCGAAAATTTTGTGAAACTGAACAATAGGATTCTCTTAAATGAGGATAAGTTTTTATTGTATGTTTATTTTTCAATAGACTGCTAGTTTGAAGATATTTTGAAAGATCGTATGTCAATCCCAAGACTACAACAATTTTGAAGTTACAACCAGAGCTGGAATGAATGATGGCGTTAGTATACTATTTAAAATTAATAACTCTCTTTTTGAATGATTACCTGGCAATTGAATGACATGCTCCAGAGCTGCTGCTATTGGCATAAAAATTTCCCTAAAAAGCAGCACAGATTGATGCCTATCGCACCATCTTGTTTCACAGAGAATTTTCCTTCTCGTATTCTCGCAATCTTGTTTCAGTTCTTTAATTTTTTCTCTATTAAAGCGAAGGTACGCTTTACAATAGTTCGAAAAAATACGCACATCTCTGAAATTGCGCCCATCG
>JABUQX010018254.1:0-18046 GCA_015478945.1 Trachelipus rathkii
TGGCGAGATTTGACAAAGAATTTTGTAATAAAACTACTTAAGAATGAATCTAAAAAGAAAATTAAAAATGAAAATGAGTTGGAAGCAATTCATAAACGGCTGATATTCCTATCTTAAGTGTTATCAAAGACTTCGACTCGCTGAATAGTAACATTCATATGAATGGAAGAATATTGGCTCAAAGCGCCTCTTTTGCTTCCTACGCCGAGTTCGTATTCAAAGTTAACATTCTTTTAATGTGGAAAATGACATCATATCACAGCATTAAGCTTTTCTTACGTTATAGAAACTAAGACCAAAAAATACACTAATCTACAGCTTCTGTCTCCGATTGTAATACAATTAATCTCAACGATGGAAGCATTTTGAATCATCTTCAATGAAAATGATGAATGAGAAGATGATGGAGTAAAATGAGCTAGAAAAACGCTTTGTTCTGTCGGAAAATTCTGACCTTCATGCACTCGAGTTCTCCAACTTACTTAGGATCGTCTACGTTTATAAGGAAAGTTTTGTAACTAAGTATGTGATAAAGGAAGTTAAATCGTTACTTTGTGTCGCAGTTGAAAAACTTCAATCTCGAACGAGTCATTAATTCGCAACCTATTAAAAGGAGAAAAAAACGAAATCTACGAACCAGAATACCTTCTACAGTAAATATAAAACATTCACTGAAGAATTTGTCTAGGATCAGTAGTGATGAGAAACACACCCATTGACCAAAAAGATTGTAGTGCAATGATTGAATACCATCATCAGATTATATATTACGATTAGATTCAATATAATGATATTTTGACCAATACAGTTGGTGGATAAGTTAGAGCAAAAATGTTTTAACGCACGCGTTGGGTAAGGACTTGCAAGGAAATACTTAGCCGTCCTGCTCCAACTTGGAGTGTTCCAGGTGTCGAGAAGTAATTAGCAATGCTGGTGGCTCTTCAGCAGAAAATTTATATTTCTCAAGCCTATTTTCCTTCCTGTATTGTATATTTCTACTCTAGTGCAAAACTTACTAATCCATTGTAAAATATCTTTCACTAAGGGCTTTAAGGGCGAAGGTTAGGGAAAGAGGTTGGTGGCGGTGGAAATTTGGTTGTTGCATCCTGTTTACTCCTGGTAACACATTACGGTAGTTAAGCAGATTGTGGCTCAAACTTCGATATATATATTATTATAGTATATATATACGTATATATTATTCATATTTTTTATTTATATTATATATATATATTGATATACGTATCATACTACTATTACTATATTATATTACATTAGCCGTCCGTCAATCCCATCCGCGCGGGCATGGAGAAAAAATGACCATCGTGCAGCATCACTAAAATATATGTATGGGTTATCCAACTTTCGTTCTTTTGATGTTATATTCATTCTTCTTGGTTCTTGATGTGGGTTTTTAAGTTTATAGATCTTAAATCTCATTTTATAAACATTTTTATTATTTATTCATGAAAATCTAAATCACGACCAGTCCTCCCTTTATTTGAGATTCTCTTCTTCTTTAATTTCCTAAAGTTACTATGAGCCAGTCACGACTTTTTCCTGCATTTAACCTCACTTGCCAAGTTTATGTCTTCTTTGAAGATGAGTTGGGAATAAGATTCCCTGAAGATTCTGCTGTTGCAGACTTTCCTGAAGTTTTACCTCTGCTTGAAAGTTGAGTTTCCTTGTAATTTCCGATTTCTTTCTTCTTAGGAGCCAGCAAGTTGGTAGTGTGGGCCCATATGTATTGGAGAAGAGAGTGGGAGAGAGAGATCGGAGAGAATGCTCAAAAAAAGATGGAATGGCTTTTTTACAATTTGCATTCGTACTTATGTCAAAATGTTTTTGCTTACGAAAATTTTCGGAATATTTGAATAACATAAATTTTATATCTCGTTTAATAATTATCTTTATTCTCATTACTTCCATGCTACAACAGGTTGGTATTTATAGTATTATAAATAACAAAATAATAATTAGAACATATATTTATTAATTCAAATGCCACATAATTGTGGCTTTCATTATTAATTTGCTACGGAAACGATATAAAGACATGGTAATGCTAAAAATAATAAGGAAATATAGTAGAATGTTACTATCATTCAACATATATTACATATCTGTATATGTCTGAAGACATATTCACACAGACATAACATGTGAGATGGGTAGTTATGATTTCGAAATATACAAGAGTGGAATCAAAATTTTCAAATATTATCTCAACAATGAAAGATACATTCAATATAATAGCAAATTCTGTTATAGTCCGTTAGAATATAATCAATCATACAGAAGAATTTGAATGCAAGAAAAATACAATTATTATTATCAATAGAGATATTTCTCAGTTGTTACGAGAATGTCACTTGACAATCGTCCAAACTTTCTTAGTAACTAGTGTTACTTATTTTAAGCAGCAGCTTCTGGATTGTACCGATTTTTTGGAAGCGTTCGTTAAGTTGTATTCTTTTTCCTCACAACCTCGGTGTTTTCTCTAGAGCTTCGTGGTGACCGAAGCTAATCATCATCTGTTCGGTGGTGATTCCCCCCCCCGCCGAACAGGTGGGCACTTGTAGACAGTTGTACCTGTGACCGAGCCTTCAGCTTATCCCCAGTCGGATTCGGGGCAGTCGCTCTTTCGGTGCTGACCGAGGTGCGTGAGATTTATATTATTCTTGTTTACGTGTTCGAAACTCAACTTCGATTTCGGCTTTATGCAGCTTTCTCGGTGGTGACCGAAGGCTGCGAACGTCATGCGTGCTTGGGTTGTTTCTTCATTCTTTTTATTTTACGTGAAGGCAACTTATTATATTCATATATGTTCAGTTTCAATTTTTCTTCTATGTCGAGTTGCGAACTAGTGAACCGTTGTGGGCTAGATATTCTTTGATGTCGACCAAGGTTTTCTGTTTATTGGTCACGTGTGTTACCCGTTCCCAAATCTCTCTTCGAGTTTCCCTATGAGCTGTCTCGGTGTGACGAGCTCGAACTTTCATCTGTTCGGTGTGACCCGACCATGTAGGGCCCTTTTCAAGACGGGTGTTTTTCTTGTCAAACGTCGCCTCTTCGTTGTTTTCGTTGTTTTGGCCATTCCTTACAGTTCTGATGTAACGCAAATGTAAGTAACTATTAATCTCCCGAAATAAAGACTTCAACTTTCTAACTGACATGAGTGCCAATAGAGCTAACACGTTTGATTCTTTTCTTTTTGAGCTACCTGGCATGCCACTTCAAGTAACTAGCTTACGATACCTACTTCATATGTATTACTTATAATAATACGCCGTCTAACCATTTGTCTATTAAAGATATACTAAATTAAAAGCACTATTAATGAAGAGTTCTATCTTATCCTGTCACATGAAAGATTGTCTTGTCAACTTTAAATTTTACATTGGTGGAATAGCGGCTCTGGACAGTACACAGTATATTTAGCTTTGCTAAATAACTGGTGATACGGTGATTTAATATCTATAGTTAATAAATAGATTCCAATAGTATTAATAATGGCGGGATGAAGTAAAGTTCACTTACTTTCTCTCTAGTATACTACGAAACTTAAACCATTTATTACTGTGTAATACTTAAGTTTTCAAAAGTTTTTATAATCAGTTTCAACTGCACGTAGAAGAACCTAGGAGAAATTGAGTGATTGCCAACAAAGTTAATTATAATGATATATTGTTTGATGCATCGATTCAGCACAAACGTACCTAAACTCACATCCTGAAATAGACGACTTAAGCTTTGGATGAGATTACTGAAGTAAGTTCATCGGTAAAAGATTTAAAAATAAGTAATGAACCAAATTCAGATATCAAACTAATGTTATGTAAGATGCCACAGAATCTTTAATAAATAAAAGATTAGGCAAAATAGATTGACGGAAGATTAGTAATTTATAGACGAACATGGACTAACAGAATTTAATAGATGTACGATAATGCAGCACGCACCACTTTTTTATATTTTTATTTTTATTTAAATTCGGATTAAATCTTCGGAATAAACCGAAACTTTTGTACACAGAATTTAGGCTCTATAGTACATAAGCGCGATTCAAAGAGCAAAGCATTAGGCCGACGAATTTATCAGCTCAAAGACAGTAAATAATCCATTAATACTTCATATAGCGTAAAGATCTGAATAACATAAATTCGTTCACTGACAAAAATAGACATCACTACATAGTCACACGTCAACTGCTACAACCAAATAGACTCTCTTTTATTTTTACTAAATTATTTGTTTAATTGGTAAAGAAAAAGCTTAATTTTACTTATCTATCATACCATTTTCTTCTTTATTATATTATTATTCTCTATATTATTATAATTCATCAAAAGCACTAATTAGAGAGCTCTGTTCGGATACTATCACATACAAACAATCAACCATCCGAAGTTACTATTAATAAAATTAAAACCTAGCTTTTCTTGACTCTGGCTCAACAGTAACCTATAATATTTACGATCATACACACTACACTATCCAAATCCTCGAAATAGGTTCGAATAAAATAGATTTAGAATAAGAAAGAAGTTTAAGAAAGACAGATTTAAAAGAATCCCTTAATTTAGCGGAAACACTTATAAGACATTTAGAAAAAAGTTATATTACTTTAAAAATAGAAAAATCACATTAATTCACGATATATACTAGAAAATACCTCCAATTTCCGGAAAAATACTAATTCAGCAATTTTAAAATATACACATTCTTAAGAATAGGTAATAGTCATTCTTTCTTTGAATTAGAACAACAAAAGTAATTTATACTACCAACTAAAACTAGAGGCTATTATAAAATTTTTACTTAACAAACATACTATTATGGTATACGCTATATTTGAAAAAAAAACGGAAACTCCTAATTGATAAATTGCACCTAATTTTGAACTTAAATAGCACTCACACTAGATCTTTTGTTAAAACGACTTACTCTGGAACGTCAAATGAAACCTTTTGGAAAATAAGGACGTCTTTTTTGAACCTAATCTGTAGAGATGGAATAATAAGAATACGCCACACATCTATCAGCATCATTTAATATGAACTTACGACAGCTCCTTTTCACTGGGTAACTAACACTCTTAGAGATTATGATTTAGTTTGCTTTATTGACAGTTTTAAATCTTAAAAAATGCGACATAGTAAACTTTAATTTCTACTGAAATAGTAACATATTTGAAATACAGCATAGGGGAAAATGCTTTTTTTGGCTCAAACTAACAGATGGATTATAGGTCTGGTGGTGTAAGTGTTAATTATTACATCGAAAATATGACACGTAATTTCATAAACTCATTTTCTCTACTGTTAGTCTAGACCTTCCCTACTACATGATAATAGATATATAGTTGCAGACAGTGTTGAAAATGCTTAAACTAGGATTAATAGACAAACATCTCACACTACGTTCCTCATGGTCGAGGCCAGTAATTTTAACTCTAGAAACGATGGAACAGAACTGTTTATGCTATTGACCGCTTGCTGCTCATCATGTCAACTGCAGTATTCTTATATCAGGCGACAGCTAACTCACATAGAGCCCAAATAGACGAAATCACTTACAAATCATTTAATGGACCTCCTAAGTACTTGTACAGTAGTTTTAGATACTCTTCAAGAAGTTCTTCAATCAGATAAGCAGATAGAAACGGAATAATATATTTTATATATATCTATCTTTATGCTCCAATAAATAGTTATCAACATATCCGAATGTGCTTGGGCTAGTAGGAAGCACCTTGCTTTTTACTCTGGTGTCGGACGTTAATTCCATCTTATATCTTCTTTGAAGTTTTTAGTGAAATTTGTCACACATCACTACTATGATATACCGCTTAGTCTTAGTATAGCTGCACGTTTGAGACAAGCATGATGAGTCAATTCTATTGATAATATATTAGATTTATTTCTATCTCTTTTTTTAAAATCCTGGATTAAAACTGTGCCTCTTGATTCAAGAAATGTACCAATTATCGCCCCAATCATCTCAGCCCCGGCAAATAAGTTGTTGAAATATAAATATCACAACACAGAGAATACTATTTTCAATAACATTCCTATAAGTTATAATTCACTGAAACTCAGAAAAATGTAAATTTGAGTTAAATGAGACATATTCGCGCAGATCATGGCTGCATAGCTTTATGTATAGGTTGCTCATCTTTAAAAAACTTCTTCATGAAAGGTATTGCCCCCTTTGTAACCAATCTGTTGTTGAACTAAAAATTATTTCTCAAACACTCTAGATCTATGTTTCACCATTTCTTCTTCTAGTTATAATTTTTAAGTAAGATTTCGTCATACTATAATACTTTTCTCATACTTATTTATATATTTTTCTCTCTAACTAACATCTTCGGAATCGGCAGTAATCTGAATAACTCTCTTTATTATCCCAATGAGGGCATCTAATTGTTTACTTTTTTTTTCCGTGCAACTCAGACAACTACGATGAAATACGACCTGGAAGACGGCATGGAGGCTTATTAAAGAACATGCTATCTCCTCGGAGCAACAGCAAACTATCAGTACTTTTTTCACATTGAAGCGGAAGCTTAGCTTATATGTAAATCATTAATAACAGCTTTTGACTACTATCTGTATAGGCACATATTCCTGGCGGAGTGAGTGTAACATCTATTCTTACAGTTTAAGAATTGACCTTAGTTACTAAATTTTCAAACTCTAATTAACAGTCTAGACTTGCAAATGGTTCTATCTTTATTCTTGTGTCTGTTTGAACTTTGACGCTACTTCTGAAGCAGAAAAATAAACGTATTAACCAAAGTCTATTAGTAAAGATGTTCAAAATGTTGTAATAACATACCATATTCACCGAAGACTCTTTTTCAAGAAATTAACCTATCTGAAAATGTTAGAAAGAACAGTTAAATAATCAAATGGAGAAGAATAAATTAAATTATTTTGAAAAAGATGCATTGAAAGAATTCCAAGAGATATTGATTTAGCTAAATTTACTATCTCATAAAAATTGCTTACCTTATAATACGTAGGAGAAGAAATAATAGACCTATGTAAGAACAACTTATAATTCTCTGATCCTTAATAAAATAATGCCTTGGCAAGTGCTCATGATGATCAAATAAAATTTTCATTCCAGGAATTTTATGCAAGACGTTAAAAGCGGCTGAAACTTAATTTTTCTGGTCCAAATATGACCCAAGTATTAAAAGACATCACTCAGTAATTTTTAAACTGTGTCAAAAATTGTTCCTTATAAAAAAATTAAAGCGCCCCTTCAAAATTATGAATCTACATTATTTACATAATATATTAGTATGATTATCAATATTTAATTAACGAACTATCTAATAATAAAAATAATGTCTTTTCTATAACTGAATCACTTTTTCTAGGTTCAATGTCAAACTTACCTATACCCAATATAATAAACAAACAATATAATATTTGCCATTATAGACCTCATATATAAATTATTCTGCCCCACTTCCTATATTACTACAGGGTAATGGAACAATTCCAGCTTCTAAACTTATTTAACGAAATATACTTGAATGTATAAATGTTCGAAGTACATCATACTTACCACAGTTTCATGCCCAATCTCATCATATGTTAAAGGAAGTAATAGGAGTATTAAATTGCTTTAGCACCTACGATTATAATAATGTGTTGTCCTTATAATTGGGAGGCTATCTTTTTGTAACCTTGTGCCCCCTTAAATTCTCTTGTCACTGCTAGTCATTAACGAAAATCCTTCTTTCTATGTTTTTTGGTAGAGACGCAACTTTACCATTATCTGAAATATAAGTACACGTTAATTTTGAATATAAGTTAGTTTATCATTTTATTTATATTGTATAAACCTTAGTTTAGTTGTAGGATACATTATTATTTTAGAGACTTGAGCGTTAGAAACATTCCATTTCGGAATATCCTTAAGCACCAGAAAATCTACTTCAAACAGAGAAGAACAAGGAGTTGTGATCTCCTTATCTGCCCTCTGCTAGAACTGTAGTCTGACTACTTCTGAGAAAAGTCTAACTTTTCAGCTGGCGTCATACTTGGTTTGGTACCGGAGTTGACAACCACATGCTGGTTTGGTATCCGAAGGTTGTTCCTCTTGAGACGGTTGGTACCCGTCGCTTTAGCTTAAAATTAGGCCTATTCCGATCCGCTATTACCTTGGTTGTACCGATTAGCCCCCGGGCTTAGTTGGTACTATCTGCAAACCCAATCTTTGTTATCCGAAGGTTGTTTTCCCTTGAGACGGCTTGGTACGTCGCTAGCTTTAAATTAGCTATTCCCACCGGATTCTAGCTTTGGTACTATCTCCATACCCAATCTTGGTTCGGTACCGGAGCGTTGGTGTCCCTTTGAACGGTTGGTACCTGTCTCTTAACCTACACTTACTCTACTTTCCGATTGTAACAGACTGTAATGTAGTTACTGGTTGGTACCGGTACTCAAGTCAAACTATCCCGGTAGTTGGTACTGCCCAAAGTTTGTAGTCAAATTTTTCCCCCTTTTAATGTATTGTTTTTTTTATTCCCATTTATGAGTAGATATTGTCATCTATGAACGCTTCTCCCGAAGTTGTATTTACGGCTACCATTTTGTAATTAAATATATTTAATTATTATACATGTTGTCTCTTTTTATCCTGCACCTTTTTAGTTGTATTTTAAAGTTCAAACTTCATTCATTGTTAGTCAGCGCTGGGACTAAACTTTACATAGGTTAGCAGCGGTGTTGACTTTTATACATATGTTATAATCTTAAAAGTAATTGGTTTATCTTTAAAAACACAGTGGCAGTAAATTTTTATTTAGCACTTTCTTCTAAATTACTAATATGCGGCACACGGCAAGAAAACTAACAGTATCTAGTTTTCTAATATGGCTAGGCTAAAATCCAAACATCTCAATGGTAATGCAGCTTCAAAGCCTTATTATCAATTTAACACACGAGGTCAACTTAGAAAATTGGAATGACGATAATAAGTCAATTTTACTTAAAATGTTTTAAATTACTTGATTCTGCCTCAGTAACATATGTTTAGCAATTCAAACCGAGAAATTGATAGATTAAGCTTTAGTGAATTTTTGTTTCTTTTCTTAGAATTATAAAGTTTTCAAAATATAATTCTCAAAGCAAAAGCATATACACATTTACTAATCATAATACAAAGGATACTAAATGTTAGGTGATATCAATATCATTGAATGGAGATAACGGTGAGATGTGATGGACATTCTCACTGAATTTAATGACACCGAAAGTAGAGACCAGTTCCTAATATCAATTTTCATTAACGGACTAAACTATGAAATTAAAAAGCTAATAGGAATACAAGAATTTAGTTCATATAATAGTTGTGTACAAGGAGCATTAAAGGCCGAGAAAATAGTTCCCAATAAACGAATGATAAATAACGTAAATAATCAGCATACACAAGTTAATAGATTTCCCAATAATCAGCATGCACCAAATAATAGATTCCCTAATAATCAGCATACTTCATTTAATAGATTTTCCAATAATCAATATGCACCAAATATTAGACATCCTTATACACCAATAATATGTTATCACTGTAATGAACAAGGTCATATAAGAATTAATTGTCCAAAATTACACCAGAGACACACAAATCCCCCTAATCATCCAAAAAACTAATAAACCGATCCATTTCAGACAACGTTGACAGTCCTATTATAGAAATCGACGTTAATTCCATCAAACATTTAGCTTTTTCGATTCTGGATCTCCTCAAACCTCTATTTTTGTCACGTGACCATTCTTATTCTAAATTATATTGAAATGGATCTAATTGTAAACATATTACAAAGGTCCAATAAAAATTACTCGCTAGCGTGTCTGGAGAAAATTTAAAATAGGAAAGGTTTCTTTTTATTTAAAAATCTCGTTAACAGTTAATTAATACATGAATACATATTCTCGAAACTACAAACAAATTTACTGTGACATATTAATAGGACAGAGATTTTACTAAAAAGGCTAGGAAATGGTCTCATTGATTTAAATAAAGAATTTATTTATATACAATAAACATAAACCTATCATTTATTCTAAATATCAATACTCCCTTGTTATTTTTTCACAACAAAAAAAACCCTTTGATAAAGTAATAATGGACAAAAAAATTATACTATCTCCACATTCTTTTATTAAAACTTATGGTAAAGTAAACGAAAAAATGGAAAAAATAAAAACATTAAATCATTGATCCAATTAAAATCTAGAAGGAATAAAGATGAAATATCTTTAGCTTGTGTTAATGATGAGTTACAAACGCCTTTTACTGTAGCGAATTACTTAGACCACGATGTTATATTAAATAAAAAAGAATTGATTGGTGATATATATCCAGTAGAAGAGCATGAAATTAATGTACCAGACTTGATAAGTAAAGAAAAAACTTTTGACTTAACAGATATAAATTTAGATAATTTACAAACAAGCGAACAGTTTAAAGGTTAAGGAGATATTAAATAAACACAAAGAGGCATTTGCTCAAACTTCAGATGACATAGGTCTATGCAAGCTGATAAAACATAAAATAGATACCGGAAATAGTAAACCTATACATACACCACAATATAGATTACCTCAAGTAACTAAAGGAATCATGCAAGAACATATTAATAAGATGCTAGAACTAGGATTGATAGAAAAATCAAATAGCCCATGGTGTAGTCCTGTTATATTAATAAAGAAATCTGATGGAACAAATAGATTTGTGTTCGATGCTCGTTCATTAAATGCAGTAACCGAAACAGAAGTCATGGCTATGCCAAGAATAGATGAAATCTTAACATCCTTCAATGGATCTAAATACTTTACAGTCCTTGACAACCTTAAAGGCTTCAACCAAATAGAAATAGAACAGGAAGATAAAATAAAACTGAGTTTCATGGGAACCTGACAACATAATAGTTACCACATTTAGAATGTTTACGTTTAGTAGGACTCCATCCACTTGGTGTTCGCAACCTTATCTACTACTTTTTTCCAAGGTTTCTAGGAAAGCTTTCTCATATATTATATTGGATGACTTAATTTTTATTATAGCATCCTCATGTTGACAACACATCGGAACATCTAGCAAAAATACTCATGTGATATATTACAAAATTCGGATTAGCTTCTTAAATGCATATTCGCACCAAACTCTAACTAAAATATTTAGGAACACATAGTATCAGAAAGGAATTCAAATAGATCCAATTAAAGTACATAGGAATGATAGATTTTCGCACGCCTACGATGGACAAGCTGTTTAAAAGGATTCCTAGTATGCCGTCATATTCTACTTCACGCCTTCATACAAAACTTTTCTAGGTACTGTGCCTCATTCCCTAACTTAACCAAGAAACAATTCCAGATTCATATTTGACAGAACTTGAAATCAAAGCGATTTAATAAGCTCAAAGGAACTACTCACTTCCGCTCCCACTTTTAATATATCCAAATTTTAAGAACACTGTCAAGCTTCACACAGATGCTTCCGGAACTGCTATTGGTTCAGTGTTAACTCAAGAAATTGAAGGAATATGACGAACAATCCATATTTTTTCTAGAAAACTTCCTCATCGGAACAAAACTACAGCACCACTGAACGAGAAGCTTTAGCCTAGTTAAAGTCATCCCATAACATTTTGATTATATATCTTTACGGTCATAAATTTATTGCTGTCGTAGACCATCAACACTTAGATACTTATTTTACATTTAAACTGTTTAATTTTAATAGAATTAAGATTTTCTCCTTTCAGAAATTATAATTTCGACATAAAGTTTCAGGCGGAAAAGATCGCATCGTAATTCTGATGCTAATTTTAGTAGAAAGTGTCCCAAGTTATTAATAAATGTTAATTACCCTTTAAGCATTCACAAAATATTAATCTCGAGAGACATATAAGGCAAAAGAAACAGCAATATCCTTTGGAAAAGGGTAATAACTATTTTCGAGAAAATAACAAGAAAGAGTGCTAGAGAATATATATTTTGACTAAATTTTTTAATTTATTAATTATCCTATTACCATACAAAAAATAAATATTATGGACCTATAATGAAGCTGTCCATAATTCCACATCATTAATACCGTCTGCTTTTATGCATAGCACTACGAATTCACGTCTAAATTTTCAATTCTACGTTCATAAAAAACATTAAATAGAGCTGAAAGTCTATTTTACTGGCCTATTATAAAAGACATAAAATGAATATTATAGATTATAAATTTGTCAAAAGATATCGCCTTATAAAAATAATTAAACCCCTCTCAACTTATTAAAAATCCGCCACTTCCCCAGGAACTTGGTTAGGAATTGACATTATGGTCCTTTACCCACTACAAATAGATGATAAGTAATATATATATTCTCCATCATTCGACCATTTCTCCCGTTTTTTTCAAACTACTCCTAGTCCCCAAATATAAACTGAAAGAACTATAGTAAATTGTTTATTGATTATATTACAAGATTTTCAGCACCTCTCAATTACTGTTTGATACAAATGGCACAATTTCACTCCAAACTCTGTAAAGATACTTGTGAACTTTATAAAGTAAACTGCCACTACACAACTACCATTCCACGCTACAATCTAATCATCACATTGAAAGAAGCAATAGAACGTATTAAAGAATGCTTTAGCTTTCAGCTTAGAAAAATAATTCTTTATATCATTGGGAAAATTATCTATCCTTTGTTACCCTTGCTCTTAAACATCCCTGAATTACAAAAACTGAGACAACCCTACCAGGAAATATAGTTGTGGACTTAAGTCATCGTGGGTATTACATAATTAAATAACAGCTAAGAAAGTCACTTAATGTAAAATAAAATATATTACAATTTAACAGAACCTTGAAAAATGCTCTACAAGAGACTCTTTTAAATCATAAGGAATCCCAATCTAAACAAAGAAAGTACCCATAAATCCAAAATTCAAGATCTTTGAATAGGAAGATTTAGTTTAGCTAAGAAACAATTATATGAGTTGTAAGGAGTAAACTGAATTTAGATGTCGGACTCTTATCGTATAATTGATTAAATTTCACCTGTAAAACATATATTTGATCAAAACATATTTATCATAACACAAAGAATGAAAGAGGTCCATGACAAATACGACATTTAAGGGAATATATATGTTCCTATTTAAATTATGACCCAAATTTTTAGAACAATGATGAGATTGACAATAATCCAATAGATCAAGAGAATATAGAGACAGATTTTGAATCAGATTCAGAAATTGATTTTTATTCCACTATGGCGTGGATAATAAAAATGATAATGATGATGATATAATAGTGATAATGGATCAATGAATAACGAATAATCGATAAAATAATGATTAATAGTGATAATAATCAATGATCTAGTGAAAATGAAAATAATAGATATAATTTAAGATCAAGAGGAAAAGTTCCAGATATAGAGTTCAAAAACGGCCAATAGAGAATAAAGCTTTAATTATTATTAGCATAATAGTTGTTTTCATGATCCTTAGAATGTTTTAGATTCCCTGTCAGAATAGATAATTAGTAAGGAAAGATTAGTCCTACAGTAATGGTAGAATTTAAAAGTAAAGATTTAAATAGTAGAAATATATTGATGTTTATAGTTGCAACAAAGTCATAATACGGAGCCAACCGTGCTTGACCTTTTGGTTATGTCTTGCGGTTGACATGGTGATATGTCAAAAATTTCCTTACCGATTAAGTTCAAAATAGAGTTTTCTTAGAAAATGCTATTGTAAGGCCGCTGAAATAGAACTAGGATAAATGAGCTCTTTATGCCTCCTACTTCGGGACATGGTTTTGATAAAGATATTAATGGTTTTGATAAAGATATAGTTTTGATAAAGATATTCAATAGTTTTGATAAAGATACTTTAATGTTTGATAAGTTGAAATTTAAGAAAGTAGTGTTGCCATTACTAATTATCTATATTTTTGTATCTTTTCAGGAATTAAAAAAATTTCATTATTATCACTAAAAATTAAAATGGAGAACCAATTAATGCCGATCGATTCATTTTTACGATTGTTCTTAAGAAATATTGAAAACGAAAGTTTCTGGTTCGTAAATTTAGAATTGAAGAAAGGAAATAAAAATTACAGGATTACTAACAAAATTGTTGATTCTTCTTTTTTTTCTGAAAAAGAAACAAGTTTCATTTGTCAACATGAAGGTTAGAGACGAGTTTTGCATGAAGATAAGCGAAGTACTAATGAAACTTTACAAATTCTTTAAGAGGACTCAATTTTTCTTCTCCTTCGTAATTGAAACGGATACGCACCAACTGGTCAATATAATGAAGAAAGAAAATGTTAAACAGCGTAGCTTACAACTTAAAGAAATGAAGTGGTGATGGTTAATTTGTGTAAATAAGGGGAGTAAAATGAGAATTTTAAAGACAGTTACTAAACCTAAAGGAAATTTGCAAAGGAAAAATGTCCAAACCAAGTCCACTAAAACTCTTGCGTCTTTTGAAAGAGAAGAAACGAAACTCTGATAATAGAAAACCATTATCATTAAGAACTCAGAACATACCTAAAGAAAAGGAATCAGAAAAAGAAAGAAATACCTTACCTAAAGAAAGAGAATCAAGGAAAGAAAGAAATGACTTACCTAAAGAAAAAGAAACCAAGAAAGAAATGAAAGTTTCATCTAAAAGAAAAGAACAATCTAAAGACGAAAACATAGAAAAAATGCTTGCTGAAATTCTTGGAGAAGAAATTCCTCGCCCAATATCCCCTATAAGTGAAGAAAAACCGGCTAAAATAAAAAGGAAAAGATCTGCTTCTTCATCTCTCATCTACATCTTCCTCTTCTTCTTCTTCTTCTTCCTCTTCTTCTCCTTCATCCTCTCACCCACCTCCTCCTGTACCACCCTCCCCTTCTCTCTCAACTTCCTCTTGGGAGTCAATAAGGTATGACCCCAAGCCTAGACGGAATATGTAAGGAGGTAGAAAATTTAAAGGTAAAAGATTGAGTCTGTTTGTTAAAAAGTAAAAAAAAAAAAAGGAAATTATGTATTGACAATTATTAAATGTATTATTGATTTTTTTTCAAATTAAAATTTAATTGACTAATCTTTTTCCTTTTCTTTAATTTTTTTAAATAATAGAGGGAGTAATGTAAAATTTTAATTATTAAATAAAATCTTAAATAAAACAAAATAAATTAGTTTACCTTTTAAAAAGGAATCAATCCGTTCACGTGTTTTATGATAAAATGACTCATTTACCATAAAAAGACGGTTGGAAAAGGTATTTGCAGATATTATCTCAGAAAGACATTATTTTTATATAATGTAGTTTATTTTTTTCTATTTTTTTATATATATTTAATTTCATAAATCGTCGTAAAACAAAAGTTATAATTTGTTGAAGGCTTGAAAATTGCCATTCCATTTATAAAAGTTATATCTTTTATTTCGGTTTTCTCTGATGCAAACTAAAATATTTATGGACAACTAAAGTAATTTAATTACCATTTTATTGTCTTTTTATAAGCTTTATTTTATTAAATCCGTATCATTTTTATATTTATTATTTAATACTATATAAAGTAAAATCAATATTTATTTGTTAAATTATTTAATATCGTTTAGATTTGCTGTTTTAACTTTTTGAGCTCCTCACTATTATATTTTTGAAAGACCTATTAATGTTGTGAACAAAGCTTCCATTCTAAGTTTGATTCGTCGTAATTTTAAGAGTTAGTTAATAGATTTATAAATATTTTTTTTATATTCCTAGTTATCCAAATAATTTATTTATAGTTAAATGTGTTATGAAATAACATTTACGAATAACATTAGTTTCTTCCATAAATAACTTTAATATTCTCATTATTGTTATTTATTTCGGTTGGCATTTTTAGAGTACATGACTGTAGCCATCTTGATTTATTTTTAAGGATAAAATTACTTTTAGGAATGCTTTAAGTTATTGATAAATAAATAAGCCATTAGCAATTAATTTAACGTTTGATATAATTTGATGTATTATTTATTTTATTAATTTTAAATATTCTTAGGTAAAGTAATTGCGTATAATATATTTTTTATAAGGTTAACAATATTTTTGTATTTATTTAGTCCTATTTAGTTATAATGGGAGATTAAAGAATATTTAGTTACCCTTTATTTTTGAGTAAGTACAGTTAATTTTGATATAGTTGTTTATCATTTATATTTTATATTGTATAAACTTAGTTAGTTTGTAGTACATTAATTATTTAAGGACTTGAAGCGTTGAAACTTATTTCGGAATATCTTAGCACCGAAAATCTATTCAACAGGAAGAACAATGAGTTGATCTTCCTAATCTGCCCCTGTAGTCAACTGTCGTCAGTTTAGAAAAGAGAGTTACAACTTTCAGCTGGCGTCAACCTTGGTTTGGTACCGAGTTGACAACCCAATCTTTGTTGGTTACCGAAGTTGGTTCCCTCTGATACGGTTGGTACCGTGCTTAGCTTTAATTAGCGATTCCCGCCCGCTATACTTGGTTGGTACCGAGTTAGCCACCCCGGCATTTAGCTTGGTTTACTATCTGCCAAAACCCAATCTTTGGTTAGTACCGAAGGTTGGTTCCCTTTGAGACGGTTGGTACAGTCGCCTAGCTTTAATTAGCATCCCACCCGGCATTTTAGTTGGTTACTATCGCCAAACCAATTCTTTGGTTTGTACCGAAGGTTGGTTCCCTTTGAGAGGTTGGTACCGTCGCCTAGCTTTAATTGTCTATTCCCATCCGTCATTTAGATGGTACTATCTGCCAAACCCAATCTTTGGTGTTGGTACCGAAGGTTGGTTCCCTTTGAGACGGTTGGTATCGTCGCTTAGCCTAACAGCTACTCCCACTTGTCCGGTTTGTACCAGACAGTATAGTAGTTACTGGTTGGTACCGGTACTGCTCCCTTTATCCCGGTAGTTGGTACTGCCCCAAGTTTGGAGTCAAACTTGCCCTCTTTTACGTATTGTTTTTTTTATTCCCATTTATGTAAATATTGAACCTTAAACGCTTACTCCGAAGTTGTATTACTCTACCATTTTGTATTAAATATATTTATTATTAAAGTTTCTTTTTATCTTGCCACCTTTAGTTGTATCTTTAAAGTTCAAACTTTATATATATATTATATTAGTATATATATATATATATATATAATATATATATATATATATATATATATATAATATATATATATATATATATATATATATATAATATAAATATATATATATAAATATATAATAATTATATATATATAATATTATATATATATATATATATATAATATATATATTATATTATAACTTATTATGCATAATTTATAAGGATCTTCAATCTTACAAACTCATTTTTCATTTCAAAATGCTCACTATCTCCAGTCCTCTTCCAGATCATTTTAAAATCTGCCCCCTCTTTGATCTAGAAATTGCCTCGACCCTTCAGCTTTCCGTTTTTTCCTTGCGGATCTGAAGGGGATTTCCCAATGGGACAGAGATTGAAACTTCAACTATTAAAAACTCACTTCTTTAAATCTCCCTCTCAAAACGCCTTCCAATTTTCCAATATCCTTCGCAGTTCAACGTCACCCTTGTGGACTAAATAGACCTGGTCTAACATAAAAAATAAATGGTTTTGAAACCTCATATCACAACGATCGCGAAGCTGGCCACAAAGAGGCTGCTAGATTTTTTTAGGTTGTTGTTATATTTTTTCTTCTAATTAATTACACGTAATGAAGGCATCATGCAGAATGAACAACCATTCACGTGATTACTTTGTTCCCTACAAGCAACAAGTATGTCGAATCCCAGTCACATAGGTTTTCCATAATTCCAATCAGGTAATGTAGTTGCACATGAAATGTAGCATTCATGCCATCCCCATGCTTCGCCTTGTTCTCATAGCTCACATTTAAAATAAAGGTAGTATTTCTTCCTGACGGCATATGTTAAGGACTTCCTTTGCGATATAAATATTACTTTCTCGT
>JABUQX010018255.1:0-35593 GCA_015478945.1 Trachelipus rathkii
AATCTTAAAACTGAGAATTTTGTGACACAAATATTTTAATTAACATTTTCAGAAGTTATTAAGGCTTTTTATAGTTTTAATGATAATAACAATGTTATTAAGTAAAAATAATGTTAATTAAATATATTCTGTGTACAATAATTTAAATAGGTCTTGAATAATAGGTGTTTAAGAGTAAGCATTATATGTTTTAATAAAAAATTGTTTAAGTATTTAGACTAAATAAAATTGAATGACTCATAGTAATTTAGTAATAGAAAATTCTTTGATATGTTTACATATGATATTATATTTATTCGTTTGCGTAAGCGGGGGGTCTCGATACCATGCGGGTTGGTGGTGTTCGACTGACTTTGTGTCGGAGTAGGTAGCGCTATAGCGTCGCACCTTATATTACGGTGTTTATACCAATTATTAGACCTAGTAGGTTAGACATCCATATTAGGCTCTGTTCTATCACGATGGAAGGCTAGAAAAGGCCTAGAAAAGGTTATAAAATATACTATCTATCATAGTAGGAAACTATCACTACGTGCAACTTATAATATACACGATTCGCAAGTGTCTAGGGGTGAGGGTAAGTGTCTATGGGCGAGTGTAAGTTGTATAGTGGATCTAGTGAGTAAGTGGTATGGGTGAGTTGCCATGTGTTGTAATAAGTGATACATAGTGGTATGCTGTTTAATAATTATCTGACTAGTTTAGTAATGTTGTGTAAGTAAAATCTGTGTGGTGAGTGTAAGTTAAGAAGGGGTCCTTTGTAGTAAGTAAATCTGTGTGCCGCTTGTTAAGATATCGAGTATGTTGTGTGTGTGTGTGGTGGTGCTGTGTTTGTGTGTGTAGTGGTGTGTGTTAGTGTAAGTAATCTGTTATAAGTGCTTAAGTTAAATCATTTGTGTGAGTGTATTAGTAAATCTGAGTGTGGTGTGTGTGTGTGTGTGTGGTGTGTGTATGTGTGTATGCGCTCGTGTTGTCATGTGTGTAAGTATTATGTGAATCAAGTAAATCTGCATGTGAGTGTATAGCAATAAATCTTGTGATGTGAGTAAGTGAAATTCTGATGGTGATGTTATTAAGTAAAATCTATGTGTGATATAGTAAATCTGTGTGTGAGTTTAAGTAAATCTGATAGTGAGAGGTGTGGGTGTGTTGTGTGTGTAAGTAAACTCTACCTGTGTGTGGTGTGTGTGGTGTGGAAGTAAAATCTGTGTGTGAGTGTAAGTAATCTGTGTGAGTGTAAGTGTAAGTAATATACTGTGTGTGAGTGTAAGTAAAATCTGTGTGTGAAAGTGTAAGTAAATCTGTGTGTGTAAGTTAAATCTGAGTGTGAGTAAGTAATCTGTGTGGTGTAAGATAAATCTGTAAGTGTTGTGTGAGTATAGTAAATGTGTAAAGTAAATTCTGTGTGAGTGATATGTAAATCTGTAGGTGGTGAGGTTAAAGTAAAGTTCTGTGTGTGGAGATGCTTTTAATAAGTGTACAATAGGGATTGTATGAAAAATATTTATCTATATACAAAACCATAATGAAACTCATAAAGATTTATAATAAGGAACCAATGAAAACTTCATAAGCAATATAGGTGAAAGTATATTTTATATATAAATAATTATATATATTAATTAAAAAAATATAATATTAAATATAATAATATTTAAATATTTATATTAATATATTAAATTTAAATATAATAATATATATATATACAATAATTTGTAAATATATATTTTATAGAAAAAGTATTACTTATATAATTATTATAATATATATATTATTATATTATTATATATATATAGAGGTAATCGGTATAATAAATTTTGAAAGTTTATACATATCAATTGATAACTTAATATTAAATTTAATATAATTAATTGTTTATACTATAATTACTATATATATATAGTTAATATTTTATATAAATATCTATATATATATATTACTATATTATTAAGCTATATATAGTGCTACTATAAGATATATTATAGTATAATATATATATCTCTAATAACTTAGTATAGAGTGGACCATGTGATTCTAGTTGGATCGGCCACGTGGTTCTCTCTCTCTCTCATGCTTGTTCTCTCTCTCTGAGATAAAGATATTCATCTAATAAACAACATTCTTCTTCCTCTCTGTCTCTCTCTTTCTATCTCTCATTTTCTCTCTTCTCTCCTCTCTCCTTCTTAATACTCCGCTCGCTCGCTCGTTCCTTTCGTAGCACCGAGGCCATCGAGCTCGCATGTAGGAACGTAAAAAAAAGCCACTGTTGATTCAGTCTTAAATTCGACTGGAAACGACAAAGCTAATATATCCTACAATAAATCAAAATATAAAAATAATGAAAAAAGTAGTTACCGACCAATAACGTTAAAAACTTCAATCAAATCTTGGCATATAAACAACTACATTAGAATAAATGTTCAATGCTAGTAATAACAAATGAAATAAAATAAGGGTGCAATATAAATGTAAATAAATTCACTATTCAAATAAATGTATATACACACTCTCGAAAGTCAAGAGAATAAATAAATGATAGCCTGGAATTCAGAATGCTTATCGAATCAAGCTTGTATAAATCGGAAATGCTCCAGTCCTTGTGATTCTCCATCTGCATGTGGAACAAATGCCCAGTGTTCAGTCAAAGACCACAAAACAGAATGCAAATGTATTAATAATATGGTTGGAGATGCTTATGTCAATTGTCGTCAACCAGAGAGTTAAGAAAATGTCGACGACTCGTTCAGGCAATGCCTGTTGATATGACAGAATATTACGGTAAGAGAAAATAAGTAGACAGGTAAGCCAAAATATACAATAGTACCAATTTACCATCATACAAAAATCTCCTTCTCTCTCTAATCGTTTCTTGCGCAGAAAGTCCTATAATCTAGCGCCCGGTAGCTCAATGAAAGGGAAATCGCTCAACAAAGAAAGAGAGACCCGGGTTCGTAACTGGTTTGGTGGGAGAATGTGAGTTACTCTCTCCTTAGGTTTAGCTTCGTCCTACTTAGACGTACATCCCATTATTTAAGGATTGCTGAGCGTGTAAGCTCAACCGAAAAAAAATCTAATATATTATTATATTATATATATATATATAATATATATTATATATAAATATATATTATATAGACTAGAATAATATTATATATATATAGAATATATATATATTAAATATCTATGTTTTAGTTTTTTATATAAATTTTTTTTTTATTTTATTATTATTATAATATTATACAATTTCATTCATATTCCTCTCACTCATAGTCTTTCTTCTTATTCATCTGAAATTTAAGGTCTTGAGACATTCAATTTTCTCTAGTATTGGGTGTGATCTTAAAAGGTCTTAAATTTTGCCCGAGAAGGTGGGTTATTCGTATCCCTTTCGGTGGCTATATATTTTGATTTTTGATCAAAGACGGCGAAGACGTTAATGCTTGAGGTGGTAAAGGAAGTTTGCGATGGGGCATGCAGTTGGATCACGAGGTGACGCTCATGCGTAGGGCCACTACATCATTAGTGGGTTGGTCGGAGAGTTGTAGATGTGAGGGAATTCGCTTGGTGGTGGTGTGTGTGTGTGTGTTAGTGGGTTTGGTAGTGTGTTGTTGTTGGTGTGTGTGGGGTGTGTTACTATTCTGTCGGCTTGGATATAGGAATACGGTATATATATATATAATATATATATATATATTTATATATATATATATTTTAAAGGCTCAATATATATTATATATATACACGATTTGCTATTATTCACATTTTCACATATATAAACTCACTGAAAAATAGGAATACACCATATTCTTTTCCATCTAAAATAAATCAACCGTGGTCAATAATTAGACCGCCAATCGGCCCGAGTAAAAGAATAGGGAACGCGGGGGTGAAAAAACAGGTGGGTTTAAATTCCATACAGACGGAGTGCGGTGATCTAGGCGCAACCTCCTCTTCATATACGATTGTGGTTCTGCTAACACAATTTAGGGTGGCGGCACACAATATTACCGGGCTGGAGGGTTGGAGAAGAAATAATGAGCGCCGCTCGAGTCGGAAGACCCAAAGGGCTTGCTCCTCTTGCGACTTAAAGTTTTAACGGGTGGGACCGTACCAACGGTTGTCACGCAACCGTTTGGCGCAACCCTTTCTTCCGAAAGGGTTGCAAAAATTAGGGTTGCCTAAAAAAATTAGGGTTGCCAAAAAAATTAGGGTTGCCGCCTCAAAAAATCATGGGAGTTGCCAAAGGAATTAGGGTTGATCAAAAAAAATTAGGGTTGTCCAAAAATTAAGGGTCTCAAAAACATTACCGGAGTTCTCAAGGCATAATAAAATAGGGTTCCTCAAAAAAATTAGGAGTCTCTACTCAAAAAAATTAGGGATAGACCGAAAAAATACCGAGGGTGGGCCATATAATTGTACCATGGATAGAGCAAGGGTGGTCGAATACAAAAAAAGGTAAAGGTCCCTAAAAAGGTTAAGCATGGCTCCAAAAAGGTTCGAATGGCCGTCTTAAGAAAGGTTCAATCAGGCCACCAAAATAAGGTACACAGGATCGCCAAAGACAGGTACAAGTCCGGTAAAAAATTGGCTCAAAAAAAATGCGGTTGTGCCCACAAATTTTTAGGGTGGGGGTAAAAGCAGGCTCCAAATAGGTCAAGGTAAGGATGGGGTAAAAGAGGCTTTAAGTACCGAGATGTGTCCTCTTCCTACTCTGAAGTCTCCTTACAGAAATTAACAAGACAATAGTTTGTTCCCCTTTTTGGAGTAAAAGTACTCCACAGAGTAGTAAATTAGAGAGGAAAATTTCTCAATACGAGCGGCCTTAATTGGCCTAAAAGAGTTCCATGAGGGAGAGCACACCATATTAATCACATCCGATTGAAAACTGGCTGAAGTCTCTAGGTTAATTAAATAAGTCTACAGACCGACACAAATATGCGGCAAGACTGGGTGAAGAAGTAAAAGTGTTAAATGACGGTCCAATCATTGAAAAGTTTATCAGCAAAGTGGTCCTGTTTTTAACACCTATCTGCTTCAAGTTTTTATCATGTGATGGGCGTTGTCTTACCTTTTAATACAGTTAACCGGATTGTCGCTAGAACGGAAAAATTCGATTTGCTGTTTGTCATACTAAAAGCATACCAGAATTAATGAGCACCTGGATACCCTCGCTCTTCTGCGTCCTTCATTAAATAGATGCACACACACATTTTACATTCAAGGAACTTTGATAGTCTGAAGCAGGAAATAGAGATTCCTGCCATTAATTGTCAAAATTAAAAAAGAGAGAGAGTGGCAGACACTCTTTCCTTTCATTCTTGCTCTTGAATTACCATTATAAGTAATATGGGATCTAAGAAAAGATTGTTCTCGGATGCTGTCATTTACACTACGAGGGTGCATGTGAGAAGCCTTCTCTGCTGTCTGGTAATAGCCCTAAGTATGCATGAACCACTCTTATGTCTAATATAATGAGACGAAACTCTTGGAAGATGGCAGCCTTGACTTATTTTTAAAGAATCTTTATCTTAAAATCTCGACGAATCTTAAACACTGGCAACCGTTGGGTATGCAACAAATTTAGGAGAGATTGGAAAAATGTGTATCTTCGCACGGTAAATCATTCTATCAATCTCTTAAGTCCGGTACTTAAAATTTAATTCTAATCAGATTTCACAAATCAGTTCTTTCAAATTGGATGAGATTCGTAAAGGAAGTTTTATGCCAAACCAATTTTTGAGATTTTTCCCTTTCTCTTCTTCTTTTACATTTGCGAGTTTAAAAAGAAAAATCGCAATAACTTATATATTATATTTCTCCGATAAATTACGAAACTTATCAGAGCCATTCATAATTGGGTAAAGATACCACTTATGCGTTTTCAATGGGAAAACTATTAGATAAATTTTTTTTTATACCAAGAATGGGTTTGCCCAATTGTCTCATTGCGAGCGAAAATCTAACTTCTAAATTTAAAAACGTTTTCCCGCCGAGTTATCAGCAGAGGAGGTTGGAGCGTAGGTAAAATTTATCTAGATATAAAGAAGTGCATATCGTCAGTTTTATAAAGATCTACTATAAAAATTTCATTCTATCAGATGGAAATAATAAAAATGGGTCTCGCGAATAGCACTGCTAATCTATATATCAAAAAAAGAGGATTTTGGCAACACAAAATGAAAAAGAGCACCTCCATATAACGTTCAATTTAAATATTATAAGTTGATGCAGTTATGTTCTTAAAATTTTCATGAGCCCACCCCGCACACACACAGGATATAAATATTGGAGAAGGTAAGAAGAGATTTGTTTGGCTGTAGATACAATTGTGGTTATGCGGTATGTAAGCCATAGTATGAGGTTTTGTCGCTGTTCTTACGGTGTAAATCTCGAGAGTTCTCTATCTGAAGATGGTTTCTCATCACATAGCAGGTAGAGATACTATAATTGTGCATAAACAGAAAACAATTATACTTATTAAAATAAAAGAGAAATGACTCATAACTCGGTGTGAAGAAGCGTTGCATTATTGTAGGGGAATAGTTTCCATATTGAGACAATACAGCGTAAATATGTACAAAAGTTAATGTCACCAGTTCTAATTTTTTTTTGTTTTTTTCCTTTGTAACTACAAAATAAAAAATTCATGGTAAATTTTCTCTAATTATTTGTTACACATAGTCATAGGTACGTCTAGAACTTCTAACGAGCGAGCTATCAGAGGAAGGTTCTCCTTTTCTCTTTGTTTTATGAGGTATCACTGTTTGTCTTACTTCAACTCAAGGAGCTATTGTTTGACTGCCTCATTAAGGGCAATGATATCTGAAGAAGTTGGACTAATTCGGTTCCATGCTTTTACCAGAGTGCAAATCCGTTTCTCTTTGGCATATTCTATTATGGCGACAACCATTTATTTAAACAAAAATGTTGTATTTTTCCCACTTTTCATGCTTCGAAAGTTTCGTACTGCGGATCGCATGAATAATAAAAAAGGTTATCTTATTGAAACAATGAAATTGTTGTTTATTGAAGTTAGAGATACCCTGCCACCTATGCTCTCCGGGTGAGATACGTGAATAAGAAATAATTTTTATGTGCCTTTTGAAAATACAACGCACTAAAACCGAGTCCTCACTAAAAGAGCATTTCAATTATCTGCGTATTCACTCTAGGAAACAGGTTAAAACCTACACACAAGCAGTTTAAGAATTTGATGAGGTTGCTCCACCATTCAAACATACCCCGAAACTAATATGGTAATTTGTTAAATGTGCAAAATCTATAATAAATAGCGGAGACCTCTCATCCGCAAATTAATTCTAAAGCCTCAATCATATTTGCACGTCAATGACTTAGAGGGGATTCATCTGCATCGTAATGGTGTACGGCTCGCACCGTAACTTTATTTGATTATGGTGTGTACCCCCATACCTCAGAATCAAAAAAGAAGGATAACGCTGCATTAATTTAACAACATGTAGCATACCCCGCCAGCGCAGGATCATTATAAGCGCAAATGAAGTATTTTGACCGCTCGAGTACCGGCATAGATAATGAGGTGTGAGAACTCTGGGAGGAAAGAGTGACACATTTTTTGTTTTCATAACTCTTTTTGTGTATTCGCGTATTATCGAACTGGTGATGAGAGCCAACGCTGTTCCCATCTGATGTGAAACCTCTAATTACTCTACATTATATCCGAATGCGTGATCTCTTGCCCTAGAGTGACGCAGCGGTCTAAACCGTTAGGGGTCGGCATCACCTCGAACATTGAGAGATTACTAACGGTGTGAGATCATGAGTGTATCCAATCGTCGATAATGAGTGAGTCTGAGAAGCATATGGGGATATTATATATAACGAGTTAGATAAGTGTTCGAAAATACTAAGTATATCTACTCACGAAGAGCGTTATACTATATATACAAACTATGTATTCTCACTACTACACGTTTCAGCTGTCATAGTATATAGTACATATATTATGAAATAATTACAAATAGTAAGTATTAAAATGATATAAGTACCTAACATTAGGTAGCTATTCATATATATCGATAGATATAACCTGTATTATATAATAGTGCCAGTATATAGCTAGATCTATAGTCCAATTATAAGTATATAACCTAATTTACATCACAAAACATAAATATTATATTTATATATATAACAATGCTATTATATATATATATATAGCATATAAACCCAACAAAGAGTCAACTACTATATTATGTACTTAAGTATTAATAACTAATTATATTTATATATATAAATTATTAATAACTACAAAGTCCTAAAAACATTATAGATCTTGCATAGTATCCATACTAATAAGACTACCTTATATATAATATATTATATAGGAAGCTTCTTTATACATATATAAACTTACATAGATTAAAATAGAAAATTTCTAACCACTATATAAAGTTAAAAAAAAATCTATAGCTTAAAATGACAAAGCTGTAAAAATTGAAATTTCTAATCAAACCATGAAAGTAACTAAAACAAAATTCATTCATTGACGTCAAAAGAGCTAAATTAATTATTATAGATACATCTAAACTTAATAGTGAATAATAATACAACCGAAAGAGCAATTGTTTTATTGAGTATCATACCTTAATTAAGAGGATTATTAATCTTAGAGAAAATTTTCAAGAACCAATATATAATTGGGGAAGCGTATAAAACATCTTCTTGGCGTTTAGCTGTACATAATTGGGCTTTTAGTTTGACGATATGCCGAACAGAATATATAGCCTAGCTGTTTAGGTATAACATTTTCGAAATATTTTTTACAAAAAGTTTTTTTTCAAGATCAATGGCTAAACCGCTGGTTATACAAAATATTAATCTAAATTAAAATGCGTATGATAAACTTTATAGAGTTTTCCATCTCTCTCAACGTAGATGGAAAGTCTCATTGTAATACAGCCATTAATATATTCCAGATCCTTAAATACCATATAGATTACTAGTGCTCATCTACTATATAAAAAAAATGGTTTTTTTTCCAAACCTCAAAAAGGAAAAAGTGAGGGATTTATGGCATTCACTCTCTATTCATGTCAATCAACCTCTCTGGTGGGCAAATCTATTACCAATTCCGTATACAATACTCGAAAGAGTCCTCCTTCAGATTTTAACTGAATACTATAAACTTTTCAAGAAGTCTCTATATCATTTTTAATAATAGATCAAATATATAAATTGTGTTATCTGTAAAATTAAAGGGGTACTGCCGAATGCAGGACTTTATGGTGGTAATACATTTTGTCACACAATTTAAGAATATTTTTTCCCTCATGTATTGTTGACCGGTAGCAAATTTATTCTGTATACGCAATATTTATCTAAGGCAAACACGTGTGTATCTTCCCCAAATACTCTCACTCAAAATCTCCGAAAATTTAATTCCTGATTGATCTTATGTATTTAAACTTCCAAAGTTGTAATTACGGTTGTATATCCTCTCTTGGTGGAGATGGCTTTTCCTCAAAACTGGCGGTATTATCAATAGAATTGTAAATATTTTTTGTAGACTTTATTCATGTTCCCCCTGGTGAGAAAATCGGGCTGTTCTACAAGAAAAACATTCCTAACCCCTCCAACTTCTCTTAGCTCTTACCCTCAAACCCAGAAATCATCCTTGTTGCTCTACATTGCACTCTCTCTAGCATATATGTTTTTCTTTAAATAAGAGGCCCTCACTTGTCCACAATACTATAATACTGGCCTAACATAGCTATTTACGTTTACCCTTATACGACTTCCTTGCTCTTGTAAACTCACATTGCGATTTACATTAACCCAGCATCTTTTGCTTCCAAACACTGATTAGCTACTTTCAAATTACTGCTTATAATCACACCTAAATCTTTTTACTTACTTCTTTAGCCTTTTCCTTTTCATATTCCTGCCTAGGTGAGTCACTAGTCCTCTATACCCCTGTATCCCACTCCCTCATCGCCTGGACATCCCCACTAACTTATAATCACACCTAACTCTTTTTCTTGGTCAACAGACTCAAGCCAATCCCCATTAACATATCGTTTAAGTTAAAACTTTAAATTTTTTAGTAAACCAATTGGAAGAACCTTACACTTTTTTAACTATTAAAATTTCAATGTGAGGCCACTTATCGCCGCACCAAAGAAGTTATCCAGATCAGTTGAAGTCTTTATACATCCTTCACTATTCTCTACTGAGGTAGCCACTTTGGCATCATGTGCAAACTTCGAAATCTTATATTTAAGTCCCTGGTCTAAATCATTTATATATATGAGGAACAATAATGGCCCCAGCACTGTAACCCATGTGGGACAAATCCAACTGCTCCACTATTTCAATTAGCTGGAATATGTATTGGATAATAAGCACTCATTTCACAACCACCCTTTATCAACTGAACATGAACTAAGAGAGCTGAACGCTTGCACTACAAAATCGAACGACCAGACATTCTTTGGTTTCCATCATCCAAAGGTTTCTATGTATGCTGCATGCTAGACACAAGTGTTTGACGTTTTGCTGGGTCCCATCTCACGCGGGTATCCTGGGGAAGAATTGGCTGACAAAGCGGCCTATCGCTCAGCCACCTGCAATATTACATGTCGACGATACTTACCTTGTGGCCTCTTGCTGGGAACAACCCTCCAGCTGCTGATTTCTGCTCCGACTCAAATAGGCTTCCTCGCTTTTTGGCAGGAGTGTTGGTCGGAGGAACATCGTGGTGCTAAACTGCGTTAGCGTAAAGCCTCTCCTGGGGATTTTGCCATCGTCTTTTCGCCGAGTCCGGCATATTCTCTTATTGGTAGGGTTGGTGGCCGTTGGCTTGTTTTGAATTGGCTTATTCTAATGTAACACACTGCTATCTTTATGGCTAAATGGTGAGCATTCTCCTTATGTCCTTGGTCTTTGCCGTTCCCTAGTGCCTACGTTAGTACGTTTCCATCTTTCTCGTGCATTGTGTGGCTCTTGCGGCTCCCAGAAACCGGTTTTTTTTGATTGTACTGTTTGTTCTCTTTTTGTTTGTTCATTGTTATTTATTTTTATTTCCAATGTTTTTTTTTTTTTTTTTTTTTTTTTTTTTTTTTTTATTGTTTTTTTTTTTTTTTTTTTTGATTTTTTTTTTTTTTTTTTTTCTTATTTCTTTTTCTTTTTTTTTTTATTCTATTTTTGTGTTTTATTTTTTATTTTTTTTTTTAAGTTTTGTTTTTCTTGTTTTTTGCTGTTTGGTTTGGTTCTTTTTTGGTTTTTTTTATTGGTTGTTTCTTGGGTTTTTCTTTGTGGTCTTCTGTTGCTTTTGGGTTCTTTGGTGTATTTTATTTTTTTTATTGGGGGGTTGTTGTTGTTGTTGTTTTCCGGTTTTTTTTCTGTGTTTGTGTTTTTGTGTTTGTGTTTTTTATATATATCTTATATCTTGGGGAGGGGGGTTCTTTTGGAGTTGTGTTGGCTATTTTTTTTGGGATGTTCTTGGTTTTGTTTTTGGCTCTTTTTGTTTTTTTGTGCTTGGCGACCGGATTTGCTCTGTGCAATGGATTTCATCTTTTCAGTTTCCTAGGCCCGAACAAAACCCTTGAGATTTACCCATTTGTTCCTCAACCCACACCTGGGAACCTCCTCTAGTAGTTTAGACAAAGGTTCCGTATGTTGAGCAAATATATAAAAAACTTTACCAATGAAAATTTTTATTTTTTAGTTACAAAAAAAAAAAAAAATTAGAAATCGGGGAATATACATTTTTTAATAATTTACCCTAAAGCAATGAAACTTTCCCACCTTATGAAACCTCTACGCTATTATTTTTTATTTCAAGAAATGTTTCTATTGAAATTCTAAAACATATCAAAACACTCAAACTTTCGAAAACTTTTCAAGTAAAAGAAAGGACTTCTTCTACATTACAAAATGTTATCCAAGCCAAAATGTCTACCTTTTCTCCAATTATATATGCTCTGAAAATTTAAACCACTTCGCCCGAACAGAAAGTTTTCAAGGCAATAGTGCGTTAAGGTTGCCAAAATTTTTTTTTTAATGGATATTATGTCATGCAACATTTTTTATTATTCATCTGATCAAGCAATGAAATTTTTATAGTCTTTATACTTAAAGACGATATGCACTTCTTTATTTAGATAAATTTTACCTACGCCCAACGGTTTTGCTGCTACTCGCGGGAAAACGTTTTAAAATTTAGAAGTTTTCCCATGAACAATGGCAAACCCATTTGGTATAAAAAAAAATTTATCTAAATGTTTCCCATGAAACATATGTGTATCTTTCCCAATTATGAATGCTCTGAAAGTTTCGTAATTATCGGAGATATAATATATAAGTTATTGCGATTTTTCTTTTTCTTAGTTGCAAAAAAAGAAAAAAAAGGAAAAATTCAAAAATTGGTGGCATATAACTTTTTACGATTCATCTGATTAGAATTAAATTTTTACGGCTTGTAGAAATTAGCGAGATACACATTTTTCCATTCATATAAATTTGTTGCATACCCAACGGTTTTGCCAGTGTTTAAGATTCGTCGAGATTTAAAGATAAAGATTCTTTAAAATATCAAGCGCCATCTCCAAATTTTCATTATATTAGACAAGTGTTCAATGTCTTTGAGGGCATTACCAGACAGCAAAGGCTTCAAATGCTGTAGTTTTGCAGCATCCGAGACATCTTTTCTTGTCCCATATATATAATGGAACAAGAGCAAGAATGAAAGGAAAGAGTGTCTGCCACTCTCTCCTTTTAATTTTTGACAATTAATGGCAGGAATCTCTATTTCCTGCTTCAGACTATCAAAGTTCTTGAAAAGGCTTTACATTTCATCTATTAATGAAGGCGCAGAAGGGTATATGTCTCATAATTTGGCTTTATATAACAGCAACTTTTCAGTTCCGCATATGGTAAGGACAAGCCTCATCCATAAAAACTTGAGTAAAACGTGTTTCTAATAACAGGAATCACTTGCTTGATAACTTAACTTCAATTCTTGACAGTCAAAACAATTTTACTTCCTTCAAAGTTCTGCGTGTGTATTTCTTACTTTCTAAATCTTCTAAAGACACTAGGTTGAGTGAGATTTGTGTCGTTATCCTAAATACGACTTGAACACTAGGACTCCACTCCACATGACTCCTCATTTATTGGAATAAGGAAAGTAGATAATTTTCCTTCTATAATTACATACTCTTACATGATATTTAATAATGGACAACAAATATTGAGGGTGGTCGAATAAGTTATCTTCAATTTGCTTGTAACGGTGTATGACTAGTAGTAGGAAGGGCAATTTCCGGAATAAGCCTCTTTTTACCCTATCCTTACTCTTGACCTCTTTGAGACAACTATTTTCACCGCCACCTAAATTTGGCAAACCGCATTTTTTTGAGCCCAAATTTTTTTACCTGACTTGACCTTTTTGGCCCCTTGACCTTTTTGGGCCTTGAACCTTTTTGGGCCTTGGACCTTCTTTTGGGCTTTACCTTTGGGACTTGTTACCTTTTTTCGACAACCAACCCTTGGTCTTTCCATGGGTCAATTTTGGCCACGGTAATTTTTGGGAACCCTAAATTTTTTGAGAACCCTAATTTTTTGAGAACCATAATTTTTTTGAGAACCCTAAATTTTTTGAAGAACCCTAATTTTTTATGTACTCGAACTCCACACTAAACTCAACAAATTTAAAACCCATTAGCATTAACTATCATTTTCTTTGTGGCAACCCACACTCGAATTGTGTGTCTCATAGTGCAATCCTTCTCGAATTTCATTATATTTTTTTGGACAACATTTCACATAATCCTTTTTTAGGAACTATGCTAAATTCTCTGACTCCTTTTATCGAAGAGGGTTGCAGCTCAAAACGGTTGCGTGAGCTCAACTCGTATACTAATCACGTTACTCATCCCATAAATTTCATGAACAAACGTGAATCCCCTTTATCAGAACACTTATCCATGGGATTCATACAACTTCCTCTCCCAACTTATAAATTTGTGCCACCTCTAAGTCTTTCGCAACCACACCTCACTTACGAGACAGGAGGTTGTCGCACCACACAAAAGCCTCCGTCTTGATACGCTTATTTACCCACCCCACTTACCCAACGCACCTCATACTCAATTTCTCCTAATTTTTTCGGGCCATTGGGTCAAATTTTGACCCACGGTCGAATTTTATATATATATATATATATACCTTATATTTATAATTAAATATTTATAATATAAACACTAATATATTGTAATATAGAACAGTATATATTCGCCATAACACCTCTATAGCACAATCCTACTTAAATAATTGTTAAAATATTAGTTAATAGTATTATATATATTATATATTATATATATATATATATATATTCAACAGTTGCCAGACACACACCACACACACACACAACACACACACACACACACACCACTCGTCTTCACTGTCGACACAAACACCACCCACACACACACAAGAAACCCGTATGCCGCAACGATTGGGGTTCCTGAGGCTAACGGGCACGTATTCTAATACGAAAAACACTCCCTTCATCTGTGGCTTAAACTTCCTTACCCGAACAGTTTCAAGACATTCTAACGGTCTCTATCGGCCCGTTTCGGCGTTCTATCCGGATCATAAATCAAAATTATATCATACAGCCAACATCAAGACAATAGTGATAGAGGAAATTGGCCAGGTCATTCTGTTCGGCAAATTATTATTTTATAGACGCTTTAGTGCCTATACTACGATCTAAATTGTGGAAAGAGCTCTAATATTATATCGAGATATTTGATAAAAGCAGGTCAAATACATTACTGCGCCGTACACAGGATAGGGATAGCTCCAATATAATTACATCCAATAATAATAACACCACATCTATTATTTGCCCTTAATCATACAATACCACACTCAGAATTCAGAAACTAATCGAGATACATACAATAAATCTAAATTATTAAACACACATATTATATAATATGACAACATAACATAATCATTTGATTATCAGTTTATAAACAATAATATTTTATTATTACACTACGAATTAACCCCTAGTATTAATCTACTCAATTTTAGACTATAATCTTATGGAGCACAATCAACCTATACTACACTATTTTACTTTTCATGTCTATACCTATAAATATAATACTGACGTTATCTCTATATCGAGAGAGACGTATAATATACTATATCATATATATATATTATAATAATATATTAATTATAATGCACGCAGGAGATGGAGAGGAGCAACTTGAGAGACGAGAGTGAGATGGAAAGTGAGAGTCACGTAGAGAGATTGGAGAGAGGAGAGAGAGAGTCGAGGAGAGAGATGCACCAGGAGAGAGAGCCACAGTTCTATATGCAGAAGAAGAGTATCTTGCACGCAGCTGCCCTCACAGTATTTCTGCGTACAGCAATTTACCATCACTTTTTAGTATCGCCGTATTGTTTCTTGTGTATACATGCTTGCACACAATTTTCGTTTTACATCTTTCCTTTCAATTAATTCATTCTTAAATTTTTTTATTCTATCATATTTATTCTAATTTATTGTGTAATTAATTTGAATCTAATTTATCTATCCCCCTCTTTAGCGTATATGTTCTTGACTATATACTACTCACTCTCTCTACTCATTATTTTTCGTCGTTTTATATTCACACTCTCCTCATCCTGAGAATTACAGACCAATGACAGTTCTGATAATCTCATACGATAATATCTCCTGTAAAAATCACTCGGTTCTGTAAGTGATTTTAATACATAGGCTTAGTCTCATGATCTTTTACTTTTCCCTTTTCTCATTGACCTTCAGGAATAATATTTCGTTTATTCATTCTTTTACTTATTAGTGAATATTTTTCATAACATTTAATATTTGAATTAATTTTATTTCATTTTATTTGAAATTATTCTTAATTATTATTTTCTATGTATTTTCAATTATTTTTAATTAAGTGGAGACATTAACGTTCATTTATTTTCAATTATTTTTATTTTTTATTTTTGTGGACTGTATATAAATTGCTAGAAATGTCCAATACCGTACTAATCGTAGGCTCATGACGTTCCATACATGCGTTTGCAAATCTACAAAGTATGCACTGAGCGAGTCAGAGCGAGATAGTAGAGAGAGAGAGAGAGAGATCGAGAGAGAGAGAGAGAGGAGAAGAGAGAGAGAGAGATGAGATGAGAGAGAGAGAAGAGTAGAGAGTAACTAGTGGCCGATCCATCTTCGAATCAGTGGTCGGTTTTCACTTTTATCTTATATCTATATATTAATATTATATAATATATATATTATATTATATATCTATCTATATATTATATAAATATACATATATTATAATATATATCTATTATAATATATTATCTTATACTACAATAATATATACTATTAATACTATATATATATCGTATTCATTATTATATATACTATATATTATTATATATAATCTATATAGTTATAATATTACTATTATACTTTACTATTATTATATATTCTCTATATAATATATAATCATATATATATTATTCTGCTACTAAGTGAGTTTTATCAAATGGTTCCTATTAATCATTGTATGAGTTTCATGGTTTTCTGTTTTTTATATCGTTTCATAACAACCTATCTAAACTACTTCATAAGCCCTCACACACAAGATTTTACTCACCTACTTAATACCACACACAGTAATTTACTACACTCACCATCAGATTTACCTTACACATTTACTTACAGCACACACACACATTTATCAGAATCATAGTTTTAACCATCACACACTCAAACTAGTATTTACTTACTTACCACACTCAGACATATATTACTTACACACACAGATTTACTTACACTCACACACAGATTTACTACACTCACACATCAAAGATCTTACTTACACTCACACACAGATTAACTTACACTCACACACAGACTTATTACGACAATAACCACACACATCTAATACAACATGAGAATTTACTTAACACACACATCCCTATATCTCTCTCTCCACATTAATTCTATTCTTTCATACGTGTGTCTGCGGTCCCTCACACCCACTTTTCATCACAACGATTTTATGCTTTACATCTCCACACTGAGATTTACTTAGCACACCAAGAGGTTCTTCAGCTTCTATTACTCTCACACAGATTTACTTACGTGCACTTTCTGCGATGCCAGATTACTTTACACTCCGCACAGCAGCATTATTCTACTCAATACACAATTATCTACAGAGAGTGCCACACACACACACAACCACAACATACACACCACACACACGCACGTCCTGTGTCAACAGGTACACTTGGTTTACCCAATGTTGTCACAATCGACCCTCCCCAGCAGCTACATCTATATCCAATCTGGTTATTTTACTTACAATCGTATCACAACAGATTTACTTTAAGCACGTCAGATTTACTTACACACCACACACACACTATTCTCTCCCCGGGTGTGCCTGTCCCTTCCTCCATTGGACACACAAAGGCAGACCAAGGGTTTAGCCGTTGACGACGGTCAGCGGATCCGGAATACTGTGGCCATTGGTCCGTGGCTACTACTTTGTCCATTAACTTGTGAGTCCGTCATTTTACTCATAAGCTAAATTAAACTTTCCGATTATGAACACCTGCACTACACATCAACACATTAAACGAAACAGGAATTAACTTAAATTTGTGTTACTGTAAAAATTAGATCTTTAGAAATAATTAATTAAAAGCCAATATGAACATGTTTTGTAACTGATAAGTAATAAAGTATATTACACAACGACATGATTTTAGAGTTTAACACTTCTATACACACAGATTTACTTACACACATTACATCTAATGATACTTCATACCATCAATACCATATGTAAACTTATAATATAAACATTCAATCGCTCATCCAAAAATCAAGGCACTTACACTAGCCCATATACACTTACACTCGCCCATAGAACCTCACTTAGCAGTGAGTGAGACTTGCGATATCCGTGGGTTGTATATCCTGTTATGCTATGCCATTTGAATAGGTTATGTTTTCCTAGCGATGAGAATAGCATTTTCTACCTTTGCTCTAGTTTCTTTCTAGAACCTCTTCATCGTGTAGGAGACATATCTCATTATTTGAAACTCTCTCACTACACCCTTAGTACTCATAATTGAACACCGGTGCGACGCTCACATTGCCTGACCGTCACGCATTCAAAGTCAGTCGAACACCGCACCCGCAGGTTCGAACCCACCCCGCGCGATACGATAATATAATTAACAATACTGTATAACTATTCAATCTAGAATTTCTTCTTTACTCAATAATATACTATGAGTCCTTACTCAATTTTTTTATATTTATCATACTTAAACATTTAGTAAAACATTTTGAGATTTCCTAATATATTTTATACTTCATTACATGATACGCTATTCTTATTTATACACATAATATCTACGTTAACACATTTATTTTTAAATCATTAATTATCTTTTTTCTTAATAACTTTTTAATTTATAAATTTTTAAAAATTGTAAATGTAAGAAGAAAATACACCATGAAGCGTTCTGATAATATAAAGGTGACTTTTTGTATTTGAGGGACTGATCGAAAATTTTATTAAAATCAACATTAACTTTTACATAGCTTAAAACAGTAACATTTCAAGTAAATCAATAGGTTCGTGGACCTAAATCAACCCAATAGTGGGTGAAGAGGGGTGGACATTGTATGCTTTTGTTTTACTTGCTTTAAACCTAATTACCTGTCTTTATCAAATCTCTTGCTCTCTCAACCATCTGACTTTAACTCTTGCTTCTACTCTGCTCTTAAACACTTCCATATGCTATTAAACTTGAGATTTTTTAAACATCCATGTTCTTACTCTGAATTTTAAACATTGTTTTTAACTCTCAGCCATTATACTTCATTACTGTCCTTGTAAACTATGCTTCTATACATCTCATCATCTACTGCTCATCCATCATTAACATTACCACATACCTTACACTCCATAAAGCAGTAAATCATACAACTAAATATCAACTCCTAATAGTGTACTTACCAAAGGGAAGAGCTATGGCTGCCTCCTTTACCTGTTCATTACTCTCTCGAAGTTTTACACATCTACTGCCATACTCCCTCTCCTTCTTAAAAATCTCCTCTTGCACTTAACTCTCATGCTTCTTCAACTCTACTGCTTTACTCTACTTTTAACTTCTCAATGTCTTACTCGTGCCTTTAACCTTCACTTGCTTTTTACCTGATCAACTTAACTCATGTTTACAACACTTCGAGACATATCCACACTTCACGACACTACTTTACCCACTCTATCATTTTTACTCTCACTCTACACATCTTACTGAGAAGAGAGATCTCTTCTAACCCTCTTTCATATAAACTTTTATTAATTTTTAATTGAATCATTAACACTTCATATTTTAAGAGTTTTTAATACACTTTTTTATTTATCTCTTCACTTCATTATCCTCATTTCTATTCTATTTTATCTCACACTACTATATATTTTTACTTCAATTTTATTTATTATTTATACTACTACACATCAAGTTTATTTACGTTCATGCCTATTGTCTATTTATCACATATTCTACACATCACACTACACCACATGAATCTTCACTCTCTACATATCACACATCCACGATTGCCTTATACTCATGTCTTTACCTCCGCCTTAACTCATACTGTTTACTCTGGGGGTTCAGGTGACGGCCTCTCCCTCGGACACAAGCCCCAACAGTAGCCGCGGACTTCCGCCCACGTGTCCGCACGCTTGGTCGCGTCACCCACCCCCCCCCTTCGGCCTTCCCAACGCAACCCTGGCCGGGCACTCTCCCTGTGGTCTTCTTCCGTATGTCAGGTTCTCATTTGGACCCCGGGGCGGCCACCCCTCCCCTCTCTCCTTCCGCCTTCCTCCTTTTCACGCCGCTTTCCTCTCGCTTTCTGTTTTCTGGTCTCCCTTCCTTTCTTTCGCCTTCTTTTCGCGATCCTTCCGTTTTTTTTTGTTCCCGACCGGTCGCTTCCCCGCCCACGGGTTAGTGTTATTTGGCTCCCTTCTCCTCTTGCCTCCCTTCTCCATTCTTTTGCCCGCTTCCCCTCCTCCATGTCTCTCGGGGTTTTTTTTTTTCTTTCGGTTTTTTCTCCCCTCTTCCCTCCTCCTCACTTTTATTCCTCCTTTTTTCCTTTCTTGGTCCCACTTCTGTATCTTCTACACCTCCTCGTCTCACACCTCTTCTCCTACCATTTCCTACAGGTCACCCTTCCTCCTGTTCCCCTCCTCCTTCCCTTTGTTCTTTGCCATCCCCCCGGATTTCCTTGCCACCGCCTTCCTCTCCCCTTCCCCCTTTTTTTTTTCCTCCTCCCTGCTTACTTCCTGTTTATTTTTCTCCCTCTTCTACCACATCTACTCACAGCATTGCCTTGTGTTCCACTCTTGGTCACATGCTCTCCCCCTGCTTTCCCTCACCACCCGGCCTCTCCCACCCTCACTACCCCCACACTCTGTCCTCTTCCCGCCATTTCACTTTCCCACCCCTCCTTTTACTCCTCCAATTCTGCACCCACCTCTAATCCTTCTCTTTCAAACCCCATTTTTTTTTCAAACAGTTCGCTAATACCTCTCCTCAGTTCCATCGCCCGGGCCCCCTTAGTTACTTTCCCTTCTCCAGTCCTCCTTTACCTCTCCTTCCTCCACTCCTACCTCTTCTTCCCTCCTCCTTTCCCACCCACTAACTACCCCGGCGACCCTACAACATTTTTAAATTATCTTATCTAATCTCTTATATTCTCATCTAATCTCTATCATCTCTATTTATCTATATTATTATCTTATTACTGTATTATCTATCTCTATCACTCTTTGCGGTTGTTCCCGCCTCTTTGAATTTCACGCCGTTCTATGCCTGGAGTATACCTTGTCACTTTAACTGTTTGTTGTCTCGGCTGACCTCAGCAATGAACTTCATAGGGGCAATAATCCAACAAATGGCAACTTTTTAATTTCGTTTTTTTTTCAAATTTGCTCCTGGATCATCATTTTAACAAATGTATACTTCAAATTCCTTTGATAAAGAAAAGCCCTTTGAAATTATATATATTTATATATAATATATTATATATTATTTATATATAATATATTATACTATTTATATATATATATTATATATCTTATATTATAATATATATTCTTTTAATATATATATATATATTATATAGTTATATAATATAGTGGAAAGGTAAGAGGAGAGTAGAGAATTTCAAAGCTATCAAAAGCAGTGACGAACCATGTCTTGAACGGTATGTGAATGTGTTAGTCAGATGGAAGGAAAAAGAGAAGAATGTGGTTTAGATCTTGATTAAATGCAAATTGAATATGAGAAGTAATGAAGATAAGTCCAAGTTCATAGAGAAAGTAAGTGAAAGAATGAGAGAATGTGTGGGAAACAAACGACAGTGTATGGCACTGTTTTCGGACGGTAAAGTTGACTGAGGGCCTGCAGAAATCTAAGGATATTTTGCAAGTCTGACCTTTTTTGAACGCTTTTTTAACCTGACGCTTGCAACCTTTTTTTTGTTGGAAATATTTTACCTACCTTGACCTTTTTTTTGGCTGAGACTTGTTTAATTTTCCGTCGGACCACCCTTTGATTTGCCATGGGTCTTTTTGGCCACGGTAATTTTTTTTGGCAACCTAATTTTTTGGAACCCAATTTTTTTGAGAATCAACCCTGATTTTGGGCAACCCTTCGAAGAGGGTTGCGCCAAACGGTGCGCGTAAGCAAGACCGTTGTAAACCGTATTTGCATGCTCCACCTAGTTTTACAGTCCGAACCCCCCGGATCGATGACCCCACCCCCCTTAATTTTTTTCAACGACATCGCAATGGGCATATTTTTGGACTGCCGGTGAATTCTTTTTTGGATTTGTGTTTTAGGGGTCTCTTAGCTTTTTTGATGTCTTAAAACCACTTGTTGTTTGAATCCGCGCACCCGCAGGTTGGGGTTTTTTCGGGCCCCCCGGTTAACCAACGGCCCACGCCAGCCCAGCCCCCCGCCGTGCGCCGGTTTTCCCCGCCTGCGCGTTTCATCCTACTGAGCCGTAGGTTCGCATTTCGAGATTTGGTGTCACAATCCTCCTTAGTACGCATACCGTCCTAATACCGTCTACGCCACCATCACTGCACACACCCCACTACAATCAGCTGTTGATTACATCGGGTTTGCACAACGACTGGCCTAGTGTCATTGCACACGATTTTCCACGTCGCTTTTCTATGTCTTGTACTTTTCAGCTTATCAGTCTTCCACACCAGCTTGCGTTCTAGTCGTTCTAAATTAACTTATAGATGAAAGAATACGAAATACACCAATTACATCAATACGGGCAATTTATTGACCTTTAGTTATACGTTACATGTCCACTCTAGTGAGATCTGTAATGAGATATTTTGAATAGGTCAATTTAACGTGCGTGGAAGCTAATAATAATATAAATATAATAATAATAATAATTAATAATATTTATTATAATATATAATATATATAATATTATATATATATAATATATATTCTATATGATATATATATATTATTATATATATTTATTTATTATATATATATTATATATTATATATATATTATTATATTATATATATTATATATATTTATTATATATATATATATATATCGTATATATATTATTATTAATATTATATATATAAGGACGCAGAAAGAGAGAGAGAGAGCGAGAGGAGAGAGAGAGAGAGGAGAGGAGAGAGAGAGAGAGAGAGTAGAGATAGAGAGAGATGAGAGAGGAGAGAGAGAGAGAGAGGAGGAGAGAGGAGAGAGAGAGAGAGAGAGAGGAGAGACGAGAGTTTTGTTGGCGCGCCAGCAATTTCGAGCCCTGTTGCTATTACTGTCCAATGATTATAACCGATTAATAATTAATGAATTATATCTAATATAATAATATAATAATAATATATAATAATATATTATAATAATTATAGTATAAATAATAGATAATAATAATATAATAACTATAATATAATAATAATAAAATAATATATAATAATAATAATAAAAATAATAATAATTCGAGAAGCACCATGTGGCTTTTTTTACTTTCGCAGTAACCCATAACAACATGGCTATTGGAAATCAATACAATTGTGACTTAGTGCTATTATATATTGTATATATATAATATATAATAATATAATATTTAATATATATATTTTATATTTATATATTATAATAATATATTTAAATATTATATATCTATATATTATATTATGAGAGGAGAGAGAGGGAGAGGAGAGGAGAGAGAGAGAGGATGAGAGAGAGAGAGAGAGAGAGGCGAGGAGAGAGAGAGGAGAGAGAGGTCACGTGCCGTCTACAGAATCACGTGGTGGCGTTAATTATATATATTATATATATATAATAAATAGATATATATGATATTATATATAATATATTCTATATATATCAATATATTATATAATTATGATAAATGTTTGTGCTACGCTATAGTTTTCTATTATATTCTTCCGAATGATGTCATGAGTGCAGAAACAAGTATTAATATTCACGTAGATGCTCACAAGATGGCTCACAGTCTATAACCACCACAACACACAACAACACAGCCCACACACGCGATTTTACTTTACATGAAAGCAGATTTACTTAACTCACAATATTTACTTATACATCCACTACAGATTTACTGTATAGCACACTGATGTATTATACGTACATTTCTTATGGCATTAACCACACCAGTAGATTTTACTTACATACTTTGTTTTACCATTTGACCTGTCGATTAACTCATGCGCTGTACGTGAAATGTTTTTGATGTGTCGACCATTTGACCTGTCGATCATTTTCCCTGAAGAAAGGACCAGGAACATGAAGACCATGTAGAGATTTCAGAGTTCTTAGTAATAATACAAAACAAGACAGATATCCAATCTCAGATATTCAAAACCTGTCGCAAAGCTTATATCACTCAAGCATACTCTCAAAAATCGACCCTCAAAAGGCGTATCATCAGATTCCCATTCGCCTAGCCCTAGATGATATAGAAAAAAACACAGTCATCACCACTTTTGGTCTCTTCGAATTTTTATCTATGCCATTTGGATTAAAAAGCGCGGGAGCTACATTTCATGGAGTGATGGATGTAATCTTCAGAGACCTCCCGTTTGTTTTTACATATTTGGATGATTGTCTTATCTTTTCCAATTCAAAAGTAGAACATGAAAATCATCTCAAACAAGGTTTACACCTTCTACAAGAAAATGCATTTATAATTTCGTTGGAGAAATTTGAATTCTACAAGACTTCACTGAACTTTCTCGGGTAGAAAGTCTCTTCAGAAGGCTTAACACCTCCCAAAAAAAAGGCGCAATCAGGAATTTCCTTCTTCTTCCAGATTCAGCCTCACTAAGAAGATACCTCGGAATGTTGGGATATTACGGAAAATTTATCTCTAATTTTGCTAAAACTATTTTTCCACTAACGGAAAGTGCAAAATTTCACCCTAAAGGTAAATCCATTAGTTGGACTCAAGAAGAAATAACATCTTTTCAAGAAACTAAGGAAGTCCTTCAAAATTCAACAACACTTTCATTTTCCTTATCAAACGTAACTCACCTACAATTGATAACTAACAGCACTTAGACATCAATGGAAACAAATTTACACCAGATGATTTCTGGTCAACATGTTTCCATCGATTTTTACAGCAACGAAAATATTCTGCATTTGATAGAGAACTTTTTGCAGCATATTATTCCGTTCTTCATTTTAAACATATGTTGGAAAGAAAAACAGACACCCTTTGCACAGATCATAAAACATTAGTCTCGGCTTCTTATTCCAAAAATCCTGCCAAAAGTGATCGTTAGCAAGCCATCTTTTATTTCTTACTGAATAACTTTCTGCAATGCAAAATGTTAGAGGAGAAGAAAATATCGTTGCAGACACCTTTTCCCGGATCACTTCTGTAACAGTGGATACTGTCGATATGTATGCTATAGCTCAACTTCAAGAAACAATGAAGAAATCAAACAATATTACGTACTTCTTCCCTGTTATCCCCTCCAGGATAACCTTCAGATATGGTGTGAAACTTCTACATATTATTCCAGATCTTTCTTACCCAAACCCGCTCTCTCTCAAATTTGTAATACTTTACATCAAATGTCTCACCCAGAAATCAAGAGTTCATTAAGGTTACTCAAGGAGAGATATTTCTGGCCCGGCACGAATCGTGACATCAGACATTTAGTGAGCACTTGTAAACAATGTCAGCTTTCTAAAATTCATCGTCCCACCAAGCCAAAGGTAACACCATTAGAAATCTCGTCTTCAAAATGTGAAGCTGTCCATATTGATATTATCGAACCATTTACACCTTCTGCAACCTGCAGCTCTTCTGCTCCAGTGTTTCGCTACATCCTCACCTGCATAGATCGTAATACAAAATGAATGTAAGCTTTTCCAATAATTAATACCACTGCTAAGTCAGTTACTTATGCTTTTATGCAGTTGATTTCAAGATTTGGCGTCCATCTATATGTTATCTCAGAGAGAAGTCCTCAATTTGATATTGAATTCTTCACAGAATACCTCATATGATTGGTTTCTATCGGCTTCGAACCACATTCTATCTTCCACAGACCAATTCCCAAATTGAGCGTTTTCATCAATCTCTCAAAACTGCCTTAATGGCAAGACAATGAAATTGGCTTCTCTTTTTGCCTATTACTCTGTATTGTCTTAGATGCATTCCAAATGACTCAAGGTATTTAGCTTTCTAAGCTGTCACTGGAAAAACTCCAATATACCCCATGAAAATTCTTTAATCAACTCCGAATAACAAACAAGATATGGGCAGTTTGTGAAGAAATTCATTTTTTACCTTAAAGAACTAGATCTCAGAGATCTTCCAACCTATCATTCATTCCACAACCCTTCATATATATCTAAGGACATCATAATCTGTTCTAACGTTTTCTTGAGTACAGACAGGATCCGAAAGTCATTAGAAGCTCTCTATAGTGGTTCAAACAAAGTTCTATCAAAGAATCGAAAATCATTGCCCTTCAAATAGAACTTAGTGATGACCGTACTACCATAGTTTCAATTAGTTGACTAAATCCTGCCATCATGAAGTAGTCAAACAAACCCTACCCTGATGTCCACGATGTTCCTGATATCCTTGATATTCCTGATGTCCATGATGTTCCTGATATCCATGATGTTCCTGATGTCCATGATGTTTCTGATGTCCAAGATGTTTCTGATGTCCATACTGTCTCTGATTTACCCGATGTCCTAAATACCAAAAAAGTTCTTGACATTCCTGTTTAAAAAAAAAATCCTCCACGCAGAGTACGCTTTCTGAGAAATAAGCCACTAAGTGCTTGGCAGTGTGAAAAAAAAAAGACGGTAATATTCATTATAGAGGAGAAACATATATTAGAGCTTTGTTATAGGGAGTAACTTTTCATTAAAATAAATGATAAAAGAAAAGATGTCTTATCGTAACCTTAATAATATTTTGAAAGGCAAATGTGATTAAATAGCAACCATTTTAGGTACAATATCATATTTCGTATCAAAATAAAGCTTTAAAACACGCATTAAAATAATATTTTACCAATAAATGTGATACTAATTAAAGATAAACAATAATGCACATAAAAACAAAAAGAAAAAAAAAAAAAAAAAAAAAAGGCTTTTTAAACAATATTTTCTTAATGCACTTTTCCCTCCAAAAAACTAAATTTTCCCGCGTAATTCACTAAAAGCCCGGAAGATTTAATATGAGAATATTCATGATTGTTTGGAACAGTTGTAATATAGTATTTAGGTATAATTATAAGATATGTATATAATATATATATACAATTATATTATATATATAGTATATATATATAATAAATATAAAGGAAAGTTATATATTATATATATATTATATAATATATATATATATATATAGTAAAATATGATATATATACCGATTTTGGATGTATTTTTATAAAAAAAACCTATATATTAATCACAATATTAGAGTAAAATATATCTTTCATTTTATATATTTAATTATATGCCAATGATAATGAAACAGAATTTTTGTAATGATTGATGATATGTAGAAAATATGTAGAAGATATATTATCTCCTAGAATAAATGTCTTGAAACCTACAAATTAGGGCTGAGGCCTATGAAAAAGATAATTTTAAAGAGTTTAATAGACATACACAGGTTAGTGTCCAATTTTTTATTCCGAATAACGAGGAAGACAAAGACAACATAAAAGCTCCTACTGCCAACCAAGAGGCAGAGTTTCATACGGTTACCCAAGATTTAGGGACCGACCTCCGGGGCGGGAATTTGGCGGGGCCGGGGTCCGGGTTAGCTTAAAAGTTAAAATGCAATCAACTATACCTGAAAGTATAAAATCTTAGGATGAAAATAAAATATAATTTCAATTTAATTAATAATTTAGATTATTAAAAAGGAATACATTTATTTAGATACTTTACTTAAATTTTTGAAAGAATTTTTAGAAAATATTGTTTGTAATATTTTAAAATAAGTGTTATTTTAAATATATTATATATATCTTCGATTTAATAAAATATATCACTATATATATATATTATATATATATGTATATATATTTATATATATATTATAATATAATTATATATATATGTATATATATGTATAGTATATATATTATATATAATTTGCTGACCGCAAGTTAGTATAGACTCGTACATTTGATATTAATAAATAAGGCGTATATAACGATGTGGCAGGGCGATGGCTTGCCAAAGGATTACTACGGCCTAATGAGACCCCTCCCCTCAATCATTTCCAACTAATGTGCACTACTTATAGAACTTCTTCCTGGTTATCTTCTCATAAAACCATTAATCGGTTCAAAATTCTCGCCCTTCCCATCTGCGTTCGAATACAGAGATTTTCATACGAACGTATTCAACACTTAATGCTTCCACATAATCACCATTCTTAGCTTTGACGTCACTCTTTTCACTTCCGTACCTGTCCATTAACTCTTAACTTACTAGAAAACTATATTCAATCGGAACATAACATCGATTAAATTATCCTTTCTCCTTCTTAAAGCAAGCTTATTCTCTCCACACTTGAGAATCACAGTTTCTTTACCTTTGAAAGATTCTTTTATAACAATACTTATGGCCTCTCAATGGGTCCTCTATTGCCACTTTAAAGCAAGTCATTTTTATCTCTTCTGAACGATCCACATACTGTATTCATTAGCCCTTTCTCTTCGTCAATTCCACATGGCTTCGTTAGGCGGGACTAGACGTGTCTCTGCGCAATTTACAATGACATCAAGTATAAATGCTCATTTGAAACAAACTATTAATGAATACAAAATCCTTCACGACATTGATTAACCTATTAAGCTCTCCTAACTTTTCGTTGATATGTTAATTTCATGGAAAATCGCTCCACATCTATCCTTTTCTGTATCAGAAAACCCACTTCTTCCTCCTCTTATATACATTGGTTTTTGACTCATACATTTATAACACAAAATTAGCTACACTAACTGTCCTCTATCTTAGAGCCCTTCGAGTTTGATCTCCTCCTAATCTCTCAACAGAAAAGTTCATTCTTTTCATTTTCTATCAACTAAATATCCTCCTTCATGTCATTATTCAAGCATTTTCGCAAAAGCCAAAAAAAGATTCTATAATAGTAAACCCCCCATTCCTCACACGCACTTTTTTCTATCTTCCATTCCTTTATAATTTAAATCATCATTAAAAGAACATCTTCCCAAAATATTGGATCAAGAGACATGACTCACGAACTCGTTGCCCTTCTCTTGTCGACATAAAATTAATACTTATCAACGCAGTGCCTATATAAAATTCGCTGCTATGACTGTCCATCTGTTTACATCGCGGAGACTATATGAACTACCCAGTACGAGTTAAACAACATAAAACTTGAACTTATCAAAACTCGCTCCAATGTTCAGGCTTTAACAGTCCTATCACTGAACTCCGTGCACGACCATAAAATCCAATATAATTCCGTTTCTCCATTTAAATACATCAATCAAGTTATGAAGTGGAAATATTTCTTTTCCTCTTTGTATATAGCTCCTTTCATACGATAATTTTAATAAAATACCCTTGGCGAGTGAGCCTTTACATTATTCAAAATTCTGTACTCCTAAATTCAGGATGCCTTAGGGATGTGAGGAGGGACGGACAACTAAATTAAACAATATATTTCATGTGTTAACTTTGTTTTATTTTTTGTATAGTTCTTATTTTAAACAAGTGGACGTGATTCCTATTTGTCGGTCACATACGTCCTATTGATGTAAAGTCAATAACTTTTATATGATGTGTTTATCAAGTAGTATTTTACGTGGTGCCTAGAGGATACTACCCCATTATATATAGTATAATATAGTATATATAATATAATATATATATATATATATATATATAATAATATATATATATTATATTATACTTATAGTAATGTAATATTAATATATATTAATATACTATAACATTATTATAATTATAATATATTAAAATTTATATAATTAAGTGTATATAATATATATATATATATATATATATATATTACATTTCAAAATAAATAGAATATAATACTATAATAATATATATATATATATATATAATATATTTACCTTCATATAAAAAATATTTTGAAAAGAATTTTGGACAATGTTTGATTTTCTTGGAGATATACTTTAATAAATATATACCAATTCAATATTGTTAAAACAAAGGATATCATTTCCTTTGTCCGATTCGTTTGATATATTCAAGATTCGAATATTTTTATGTTAAAAACTCGGAAAAATTATAATTTGGCCTTAATTTTAATATGGATATTCAAATAAGTAAATACCAAAAAAAAATTGATAATATTTAGGTATGTTTATATATTGCATCATTTATAACAAAGGAGTAATGAATAACAATAATTATTTTTTTTAATTTTGTTGATATTACCCTTAATTATTTATTGTAAATTTGACAGTAACAATGATTTTACTTAGAAAACCCCGGTTTCTCCTGATTTTTGGCCGGGGCTGGGGCCATGGGGCCGGGGGCCTGGCGGAGACGGACCTAACAGTATTTCGCCCCTGGAGGGGGCCGCGGGGGGCGAGGGGCGCCTGTCTCGGCGTTCGGTTTCCGCAATCTCTACATGAGGGCCCCACCCCAAGCGTCGGCCCCGCGCGCGCTGTAAGGCGGGGCGTTACCATGTAACGCTGAAGAGCAGGGCCCAGCGCGGCGGCGGCCGCAAATGCCACTCGCCGCTCAGTCATACCCCGCAAAGAGGGGCTTAAAAAGCTTTACAGACCCATATAAAACAATTAGTATATGAATATCAAGATTGAGAATTAAGGTGTATAGTACTAAAGAACATCAGTATTTAGAAAGATCGACTAATACAATCAAACAATATAAATATATAAACAAACTCCGAAGAGTGACTGGAGAGGCCTTCCTAGGGGACTGTTGGCCCGCAGAGGCCAAAGAAGTGTCACCCTACAGCTTCCATAGGAGGCCCAAGCTGAGATGACAAGCAAGGCGCAGCTACTCTAAGAAATTTGATGTTTCACTCTATACTTACCGAGAGAAGATCCAGACTGGAACTCGTGGTCCTACCCAAAATGAAGATCTTCCTTTTGCTATAAATTCAGAAAAAAGTACGTTTTCTGCTGCTCTCGCTTGCCATCAGATATAAATAAAGTTAGATTAGCCTTTACTTATTCGTTTAGATAACATTTTAAGTAGTGTTTGCAAAAAATAAGACTGCCGCGCTAAATATAATTTTAAAGAAGGCTGATTTTAACTGATGCTGCACCAGAAGAAGTAGACTCTACAATACGCTCGAAGAAAGTACTTTAAATAGTGAATAAACCTGAACAAAGCCGAAATACAAAGATCATTAGAGAGCACCTCAGATAAAGCGACCCGCAGCCTCAAGTAAGAATTTCAGTAAGTATCGTATAAACCTATTACGCTTGAAACCAGGTTACCGCCATTATATATCATATATAATAATATATTAATGTATACGTTTATTGAAAAATATTTTTGATATCATATCAATTAATATCATTAAAAATAATAGTATGTAGATATATAGTGATATATATCAATAATATATAATAATATGATTCTAGTAATGAAAATTATATATATAATATAAATATATCAATATATAATATATGATATGTATATATATATATAGGTTATATTATGCATATCATATTAATAATAATATATATATTATATATATTATTATATTATATTGATATATTTATATCTATATATGATGCAGGGTCCCGTAATATAGTGAACACCACTGTATTTAAAAAAACTTGCGATAAGCTACATTAAACCTGGAAATGATTTTTTGAATTCAGATGACCATTTTAATGATATGACAGAACACAATTTATTTTTTCCAACTCAAGATCCATAATATCTTAAAGCTTACATTAAAATACTGCTGAAAACAGTGATCTTCACGCCTGGCATTTTGCGACTTTTCTTGTTGGGTACTTTTCCTTCTTTGATGGCTGCGATACACAACATAGAATTTTTGTTTTATATTTTTTTAATTGTGCATGACAAACCGAAATTTTATTCTATTGTTTCGGTAGTTATCGAAAAATATCTATGATTTTTTAGAATTATAGAAATATTTGTGTATTATTTATATATTTATATTCTATTATATTATTTATATATATTTATATATATATATATAATATATATATATATTAAATTTATTATAAACACACATCAGTATATACCTAGAGAGAGAGAGAGATTACAATATATATACTTATATACTTATACAATAATAATAATATAGTATATAATTATAATTAATCTATATATATATTTTATATAGATAGTATATATATGTATCTGTATAATTATCATATAAATTGAATTATATATATCACAATATATATATATATATATATATATATATATACCACACAATATAATACAAATATATATATATAGATATATATAAGTATAATATATATAATATAAGTATATATATATATCATAAATATATATATAAACATTATGAAATAGTATATATATTATATTTATTAATATAGTATTTTATAATATATACATATATGTAGTTATCATAATATAAGTGAAATTATATAGATAATATATATCTATTAATAGTAGACCAAATTAGTATGACTATATGATATAATATCACTTATATACATATATATAGATATATTAATATAATATATGATAAAAGAAGGACTATAGCAATATAAAATATATAATACTAATTGATATTATATTATATTATTATAATATCACGTAGCGAAAGCGTTCAGTTCAGTCTCTTGATCGGGATGACTGACGCCAAATTGAGATTAATAATTATTCACCTTTTTTGTTCAATTTCATTGTTTTTTCATTTACATTATATTATATTTTTTTATAAGTAAATGTATATATTAAAAAAATATATATAATAATATAATATTATAATATTGTGATATACTGATATAACACATCTATAATCAATTAATATTAGGTAAATGAAAATGAATTCCTACGATAATATATAACTATATATAACAGATATGATTTATAATGCACTGTATAACTAAGTATCGCGTAAGTGGATAGAAGTAGATTTGTGATAAGCTTCCGAGGTGATTATGTTACGTTACCTGTGTTATATAATCATATTATATATTATACTATTATTGTATAGTAAAATATGCGACCTGTCTTTATCCCTAATTATGCAAAATGAATATTAATATCAACTATGATATGCCCAGGTATCTCTGAATTTGTCGGATCAGTTGCGGAGCACATTCATCAGTCTAGTCATTATTTAATGCTCACACTCCAACCAACAAAATTGGCAGGGAAATGTATTGATATGACAATGGAAAGCACTCTCTAAGTTCGCTGAAGTGAGTTAAAAATTTCGTTCAAACTCGGACTTCGGAAATATAATAGAGAAATATAAGAGTTATAAATTCATTAATTATATAGAAATCAGTGAAATCACCACTAAATTTAGTTTTTTGTGTTGCTAATAAATCAGTCAATTACAGTTCCTTACTTTAGCTGTAATATATCCTTAAAAGGTAACGTAAGAAAGCTTAAAATTAAAAAGAAGCTATTACAGACAATGAACAATGAAAAAAATATATGGTTATTTAAAGTTTCTCTTGAAGTGTCGTAATTGATTATATACTATATTATATATTATTATTTATTATTATATTAATATATTATATATTATTATTAATATAATTTTAGTAATTCATTCACCTATTATATTATTATTAACTATATATTATTATTATCTAATATATATTAGATATATATTATTATTATTATTTTTAATATTATTATTATTATTATTATATTATTAATGCTTATTCTTTGGTATGTACTATAATAGAAGGGGTATGGATAACGCCATCAATATATATATATAAAGATACTTAATTATATAAAATATAATATAGATATATCTATTATATATATAATATTATATAATATATATTAATATGTATAAATATATATATAATATATATATTATATATTATAAAGCTGTTCGTTCAGTTGTAAACGAATTATATGAGAAAAAGTTATTTTAATATGTGGCATAGGTGGAGTTTTACATGGTTGATAAAGAAGTGTTGAGACTAGAAACGGGTGGTACTTTAAATGGCAATAAGTCCAATGGGAATAGTGAAAAGTTGGTGTCCACAGGGTTTCATAGCTGGCACTATGTTCTCATATATATTAAATGAGTTAGACAGGGACTAAATGAGGTTCCTAAGTTTGCGATGATACAAGTGGCCACCTTCAGTTACGGAATAGTGAAGGATTATAAAGATTCAAAATGACTTTGATAAACTTCTTTGGGTGGCAATAAGTGGCAAATGAATTTTAATAGTAACAAGTGTAAGGTCTTCACCTAGGTTTCTCAATAAAAGTTTTAATCTACGAAATGAATGGGCTTGCTGAGTCTGTGGGACCAAGGAAACAGTTTCCGCTGTGATTATAAGCATAATTTGAAAGTAGCTAATCAGTGTTTGGAACAAGGAATTAAGCTAATAAGATGCTGGGCATATAAATTGCAATGTTGTTTACAAGAGCAAAGAATGAATAAGTAAACTGTATATAGCTGTTATGCCAATAATAGAGTATTGTGCCGTTTGGGCCCCTATTTTAAAAGACTCGTAGATATGCAATGAGAGAGAGAGTGCAACGTAGATCAACAAGGATGATGTTCTGGGTAGGGAAGAGCTATGAAGGAGAGGCTGAAGGAGTTAGGATATTGTTTTCTGTAGAAAGCGATTCTAGAGGAACATGAATACGTCGTACAAAATTTACCTCTAGCTATATAGACCAATAACTTCATAGTTGAGAGTCGATGACGGGAGACCAAGCGCATAACAACGAAATTAAGAAAGCATACAACTTGATTACAATGCTCTTTCAGCAATAGGGTTGTTAAATTTTGGAATGGTTTGCCACAGGAGGTTGTATAATAGTATATTATATATAATATATATTATATAATATAATATAATATATATAATATAATAATATATATATATATTATTTAATATATAATATATAATAATAATATATAGACTGAAAGGCTATTTAAACATTCATTCTCTGTCTGGAAAATCGCGCGCCTCTGCCACTTGAATAATATATAATATATATATATAATATATATAATTATATATCATATAATATTATTATATAATATAAATATATATATTTATATATATATTTAATTATATATATAATTAATATATATATATATATTATTTATATAATATATAAAATTATTATCTATAAGTAATAATATAAATATATATCAATATATATGAATAATAATAATATAAAATAATGATATAATATATATTTAATTTATAATATATATGCTTATGTGTGCGTATGATAGGATGTGCTTGTATCGCGCTGCCAATGGGCTGTGTGTGAAGTTTTGATCGCTTTGGGTGTTTTTTGAATTAAGTGTGTTTTGTTTTATAAGTATCTGCCTGGTTTAAGTGGTTTCAATTTATTTATGTTTTATATATGTTTAAAATTTATGTACCTTATAGATAATTGTTTTTATTTTTTGATCTTTGAAGCTTGATTTGCTTTGAACTTCGAACCCAACTTTTTTGGATTGGACAGTTTAAAACATAGTACGCATTTAGCTTTACTAAAGGTTTAAATGCTTTTTTATTTTGTATTTTTTTTCTCGACTTTTTTACTTAGTTTTTTGCGTTTATGTATTGAAATACCGTATCTATAATCTTATATTACAGTTAAGTCTGTCCGAATTTTTGTTAGGTTGATCAATAGTATTTTTAATTTTGTTTGTCGCATACTTTCTGTCTGGATGGTGAGAGGCGCGAGTGTTTGAATACTTTCTGGATTATTCTTGCAT